>JAFVLL020043019.1:0-47176 GCA_021397915.2 Tor tambroides
TTTCGGCTTCTCTGGGGGAAGTCGTGTGGAATAAGCCCTCGCTGAAGTCTAATCTGCTGTGCAAATGCTCCGTGAGGGCTGGTCAAGGACTTTGAGACCTCTGCAAACTATCACACTTACACACACATAAACAAACGTACAAGTCAAAAATACACATACGCAAACAAAATACCAACAACAACAGAAAATTAATCTGTAAACAAACAGTAACTTCATACTATTGCTCAGACAAACTCCCTGGGGAATAGAAGATGATGCTCAGTCATCCTTAAATAAGTGAAAAATCACACAGTCGACTGTGAAAACAGCCTCGGATACCTTTACAGCAGGTTTAAGTACAGTGATCCGCCTTTTGCCAAAATATAGTTGGCTATGATATAAACCAGGCCATAGTACCTTAACCAGTGGGCTTCAGTAAAAGAGCAATATATATATATATATATATATAAATAATTTACAAATTAAAATTGTAATCATAAAAGTCAACACTATATGCACATGCTCAGTACCAACACAATGCTGATAACAGAAATAATTGAATTCACTAATTTAACTGATGTTAGTTGACCCCAAATGTAGTTGGAAAATATAGGAAAGAAAAGCAAAAGCAATGCAAGCAAAATTCAACAATGCAGCTTTGCAAATTTTTGTACTGTAGCTTTCTGTTCATATTGTCCTAAACAGCAAATCAACTTAAAAATTAAAAATGAAACATTGATTACAAGTTCATGTCTATATATTTAGCTATCATGTGCAATTATGCGTTTAATTGCATTTTAATAGTAGCTTTTAGCATAGTTTTTTTCCCCAAAATGGGTCTTGACCCACCAGTTCAGAACCACTCATTTACAGAGCGGATTCTGACACATTTGGACACTTTATATCTGTGATATTCACACAATGATTCACATCACCTCAGACTGTTCGGAGGGTAATCGGTCAGCTACGATGGGACACATATCCTCTCCTCGACGAAGACCCCACACAGGGTAGGAGATCATACAGCTAGACTATCTTCTGAGCAGTGGGTAGAAAAAGTGCATTTTTCAGGGAAAACAGATTACATCCGTTTGTGCTCCGATGCCCGTCTGACAGCGGCAGCGCCTGGTACACCTGCCCTCTAACTTTGAGTGCATGCATTATTCAGCATCGCTAGAGCTCTGCGTGCCACCGGTGTTGTCGTCTAAAACTGCAGGCGTCCATGTGCCGTAATCAAAGCAGGCCGGAGAGCAGCTTGTCTCGCCGCGATATCCTGCAGTTTCTACATGATAGTTTTTGAGAGACTAGGAGGGGAGGGAGGTGGCTCTAGTTTCCAGATTCACCTTCATTTTTGTGGTTTAGGTACTATAACTGCTGCTGGTAGTCATTTTAAACTACAACTGTAAAGTGTAAATAAATATTAATAATAATAATATAAAAACATCTAATTTAATTCAAATTGCGTTAATCTCTTACTTTACATAATAAATATAATAATTATAAATATAATAAATTATATTCACTATAAATAATATTAAATACTTAAATTAAGAAATTGAATGCAATGCGGCATTGTCTAAGACCTATAAAGTTATGAAATAATGCAGAGAAATTTCCCTCTGCTTTTCAGCATGGATTTATACATAACATTTATTGACTGAATTAATGTCTATCATTAAAAACATTTGTCAGCTGAAACAAATTATCAAATGCCATTTTAATTTGTTTTAAATTAAGTTTTAATGAACCACGTACATGTACCAACTCTTCAAATGGTTACTCTACTTCAAAAAGAAAGAAAATGTAAACGGCATCTGCAACTAAAAATGATTCATAAGGTGAAACAAATCAGGCAAGGCACTGAAGGCTGGAGTTTGGGTGTCACCAATGTTCTCTGGTGGTCTTTCCAAAAGCAGATAACAGATGTAATCTGGCTCTCACTGCTGGGCTCCTTTCAATGGAGCCACACCGACATTGCAGGAAAAAGTGTTTTTCCTTACTATTCATAGAATACATTATCAGGAGACATCAGCTGTGGGTTAAAAGGGCCAAAAGCATCTATTTAAGAAACACCAACTGTGGACCCAGTGATTTCTCGCTCCCCAGGAATACTTTCTAAGTAGTCCATTTTGCCACCTTTGACTGCTAATTATGTGTCAGCACAGTGGGAGAAACAGGGGGAAATGCATGTGAATCTATCATGCAATATCTAACAGCAAAGATTATATGACGGAAGAAGCAGGAGATTGTCAGATCTATAGGTCTTAGACTGGATAAGCCAAACTGTGCTTCAAGAATTGGGATATTTAGTGTAGAAGACACTAGCTCATGGACTCAAAGCGCATTTTAACACACCAAACTAATTGCTGCAAACTGTCAGCATATAGGCTTAAGTTCAATGAAAAACGTACAAAAAGTAAAACTGTCTAGAATCTCAGCAATCATTACGACACACAAAAGTGAACAGTGATTTAATGGCTGAGATGGAAAGCACTTGGTAGGCACAAAGAGCAGGTGGTCTGGTCTGCAGAGAGCAGAGGCATGGTTAACTGCGTGGAACGCCCCTCATTACATGAGTCGCACGCTGTGGCCATTACAGAGCCGCAACACCTGGGAGCTCCCCCATGATCCCTTGCACTGTTCTCATGAAGCAATGAGACATGCTCGTCCTTCTGCAAAACATCCACTGCCTCCCAAAAACCCTCCTCCCTCACAAATTTTAGAGCTGAAACATGAGAACACGCAAATGCGGCGATACCAAACTATGAGTACATCTCATTCCACTCTCTAGTTCCCTATAATTTGAATTAGTATATTATGAACATGAACCTTGATCCACTAAACACAGAGACACTGATGATTCAGTTACCTGCAACATGATTATGAGGTTATGCATTGAAATGTAGCTGGTATTTATTAATACAGATAACAAGTCATGGTATAACTTATTAAAAAGTAAAGTTTAAAAAATGCCCAAAGTTTGAACAATTTCAAATCAGTTCAAACTGTGTTTGAATCAACTCGCCACAATTATTAAAATGCATACTCAAAAGTGATATTGTGTACCACATTACACTGATGTGTTAGACTGGTAACACTAACACTAGATTGGTTTTAAGGTGTCCTTGTTACACGTTATATGTACTTACTATTATAATAATAATAATAATAAAGTATGCTTAATTACATGCAAGTAACCCTAAGCCAAACCCTAACCATATAGTAAGTACATGTAGTTAATTAATATTACTCAGTACTTAAATGTATAATTACACTGTAATAAGGACACCTTAAAATAAAGTGTAACCGTTAGATTAATTAATTGAAATAAACACTATGATACTAAATGATTACAATATTTAATTACTACGTTTTTGTCACGGTACACCAAGGTACTGCAAAATATACAATGGTTTTACTGATACTGTGCTATGGTAAATGTGTGGAACAACATGGTATTACCATAGTTATCATGTCCAAAAAACACAGTAATATCACAGTAGATTAAACACTTCCCAAAAAACAAAGATGTTTAGGTGTTCACTATTTAAAAGACTTTTAAACCTGTTAATTTGTACAAATGTCCAGAATGCAGTAAAACAGTAACTGGGAAAAATCCAAGCAAGAATGATCCGAAACAACCTAAGCCCACTGAACTGAATCGCCTAGTGAGAGAATAATTAGAAGCCAAATCTCTCCTCTATATTAAATCAGGGGCCTGCATTAATTCTAATCAGCGTGTGTAGCCAGGCTTGACTGCGGGCCCCGAGGGGGGAAGGAGAACGGCACCCTATCCTCCACACCCGGGCCTGGCAGAGAGTGCATCTGGCTCGGACCCTGCTCTTCAGGGTTCAGCGCTTCCCTCCAGCGGCTGCCATCAGCGCTCAGACTAGCACACACAGGTGAGAGACTGCAACCTTTCCCTGCTCCAGCTGTTTAACTGTACCTGACGGAGCTGTTCAAATGGCCTTTATACACAGGGGTGGAAATGGCACAAGAATTATTGCCTGGCATTTGCAGCTATGATCCTACAAACAGCAAAGCAGATTGTATAGGGTGTTTTAATTTAATGGTGTGTTTTGAAAGCCCGATCAATGCATCAATAATGAGACTGCTTGTTGATTATTGACTTACATGCTATCATATTACTTTGAGTAATGTGTTGGCTTGGATGACATTTAATAAAATACAATTGCTTATTAAAGTACATGTAATTTAAGATTACATAAACACACACAAAATGCAGAAGTAAAAATCGATGTGTATGTCCAAGGTTATGACTAAAAATCATAGAGCCTGCAACAATAATTCTTATGAGTTAGTGGAATATCACAATAAATATTCTTGAAATGCACACTGCTTATGTCATTATATACCTATATATAGAAGGCATTTATGACTGTTCAGGCCTTTTCTGGATCTCTTGGTAGCAAATTATGTGGCTCATAATAGCAGCACATATTTAGTGCACTCTATGGCAAAAGTGCTCATTCATCTCTATAAAATTTCTTTTACAGGACCACAATATTATTTTCTTGAAATTAGCATTTTCAAGAAAAATGTCCATGTCAGAGCCCAGGGACCCCTACTTTTCTGGCTACACTCCACTTTCCTCTAAAATAGGTGCAAAAGCCCAGAATAAATGAAATAAAAAAGAAAAATGTCCACACAGCAGATATTCCTAGATATAACCTATCATCACTGCGACAAAAAGTTTTACCTTTGATTTGACAGCCCAGTACTCTTCTGTCCCATACTGTACATCTCTGAGAGTGGTGAGGTAGTCATAACTGATGACAGCCGTCTGAAAACATTCATTTCAGAGACAAAGAAGAAAACTGTGAATAAAAATCTGCACAATAGAGACAGAACAATACATTTAAAATACTCAGAAAAATGCAAATACAGTGTAATTTAATTACAGTGACTCAAACGCAGAAGTTTTTAAGCAGTATTTATTTAAGCATTATTCAAAAGTATTAAAAGAATAATGAATTAAAAGTAATAAACGATGAAAAAAGGACAGTGGGGAACAAAAGTTCAAAACTGTCCATTCATAACTCTGATTCATCAATTCAAGTTATCACTCAAAAAACTAACATACTGTGAAAATCTCAACAGTTAAATACTCTTAGATGGTAAAATCTTATTTAAATATGATTTCAATACTATGGTACTAAATGATTACCATGTATGGAATTAACATGGTGGTACATCAAAATACTGCAAAAGATACAATGGTTTTACCATGGTACATTTCAAAGAAAAAGAAGAAAACTGTGAATAAATATCTGCACACTGGACAGGACAATGCATTTCAAATATGCTGTATTTGCATTTTATTTTACATATTTTTAAAAGTAATTTACTTAGCATGAGTATTAAAAATATTTAATATTAAATTAATATTTAATACATTATTTAATATAAAAGTAATATTTATTATTAAAACATTTCAAAGGGATTAAAACTTTAATTAATTCAAAGTATTAAATGAAAAAAATAATAACAATCATATTTACTGTTGCGGCTGCCCTCCCAAATCTGATGATGCTAAGATCACCGAAGTCCACATTTCTGCTGTACAGGTAGAATCCTGATGAAGCAAACACTGCAGTGGCTACAGATGACACCTTCAGCAGTCGAACAGCCATGTGAGGAGCTGCAAAAAGACAGAGATCCATCAACATTATCACTGAGCAGCTGCCTCTGTAGTAAGTACTGTATATTCAAAACATCAGCTAAGTTTAAAAAACACATTACACTCACGGTTAGACTTTGATAACTAATTATTTCATTTCTCATATTGGTGTATTCCCATACATAATGTTAGCAAACAACAATTAAATCATTAATTATATACTAATATTTTCAAAAATGATACATAGTAAACAATACACAGTAATCACTAATAAAATGTTGTTTAATTTGCTGCTAATAAACGATTGGGGGCGTGGCACCAAGGTTCTGGCGTCATTGGTTTTGACCATGTGAGATGGTTATGAAAACTAATAAATGAACCGGATTACATAGCTGAAGAAATATTACGACATTTACCAAATTTATGAACGAGTTAAATGAAACACCACCACTACACATTTAAACAAAGAAAATGGAAGCACGTGTGAACCAGTTTCATTCAGAACATCAGTCTGTGTAGTGAAAGACGCGGTCAGCTGATCGCAAATAACGTTTGTGTTACACAAGCGCTTGCGTAACACACAGAGAGCATAGAACAAAATAGCCGCCACCGTTTTATTGCATGATGTCTGAGTTAATAACTGTGGTTAATGGTGTATTTTCGGAGAATCATAAAACAGCTGATTGATTTACCTTCATTGACTCACGCTGTCATCCACTAACCGGTGTCGCTCTGTGACCTTTCAACTCTGGCGTCTGTGTTGACAACGCAACGTGCGTGGCGCGCAATGCATCATGGTCATTGTAGTTTACAATTACATTCAGTCAATAGTGGAAAAATACCTGTCTATGCCATTTAGAAATTAAATTAACCTTAAATATTAAATATTTTAAGCTATTAATCTATTTTCAAGTATGTGAGAAACCAACACAGCTATGATTTATTTTCCTACACAAATACATTCTCATGATTGAAACATAATTTTAACATTTTCAGATAAGTGTCACACCATTAAATTATAAGTGGATGTTAAGTACAAAAATTAATAATCATATCCCATTTTTAATTATTACCATACAAATTATATAACTGAGCAGATGTTCACTGCAATAAAACGCAAAATAATTTCAACCACATTCTTCTTACAGATCAATATTAAAACTTAAGCACATTACATAAGCCTACACTTTTTCTTTCAGGTGAAGAGGACAGGATAGTGATGGAGCGTGACAAGATTTAACATGACATGAGCTCGGACAGATAATGTGACCGGAACATTAGCAAAGTCATCCTTGATTAACCTCTAAATAAATTAACAACACTGATTGAATGTTTCATGCATTTGCATAACCTAAGCTTTACATAAAACACTCAAGTTATCACTCATCTATTACATGTAAAAGTAATAAGGAATTAAAGCTGGAGATTAACGTTTTCAAAAATTAACATTTTCAAACAGCCTTTGCAAATGCCGCCCCCAAATCAAACGTCACAAACAACGCTCTTATGGGTCTTTAAAAGTGAAGACCATAGTCTGTAAAAAGAAGACATGCATCAACAAGTAAAAGTAGTCTACTTTCAATAAAAAGTCCAACATATTAGGAATACTTTTAACTTGATGTTTAGCTTACCTGTGGAGAAGAAACTCCATAAATTCTTCATATAGATGAAACCCAAATAGAATGAATTCCATCAAATTCTTCCATTTTGTAAAAACACTGTCAATGTATACACTTGTTTTACACCATTGTCTTTTGTGTGTACTTTGTACACTGTGTATTTTGGCAAGTCTTCGAATGTTCTTCTTTTGTGGATTTATTGGTGGGTCACATACCCCTTCGAGTTTTCCTTGCACTTCAAGGAATTTTTATTTATTTTTCCAAACCGGCCAACAAACACCCTCTGGCTTGTCTTGTTACATCAGCCACGCCCCAAACTGTCGCCATTGGCTGTGCGGATAATATATACTTTGACAGGCAGGTAAGACATCATATCATTGCATTTGGTCCGAATGTAATGATTGGATGAACATTTTACAGTCTTGAGTCCTCCACAAAAGATTGATATATATTTTTTATTTAGATCATTTTAACTATTGATTGCATTCAGGATGTGAAGAGACTTTGCCCCATTATAACATTATGTATTATAGCATTATGTGCCCTCTAGAAGCTTGCATTCTGCAAGTGAACGACGCATTATTGTACCATCCCAAAGAGGCACAAAATCACTTTCACAGACTTTTTTATTAACTGTTCCCATCTGGTGGAATGACCTGCCCAACTCAATCCGAGCAGCTGAATCCTTACCCATCTTCAAGAAACGGCTAAAAACACATCTCTTCCATCTTTATTCAACCCTCTAACTCTAGTACTCTCTAATTTTATTTTATCTATCTGTCTTGTTTAAAAAAAACACACACATTTGACCCTCTATCAATTGCATATTTATTCTCTAACTGCTAGCTTTTCTTGTAAAACTAACACTACGTTTCTTTTTTCTATATTCTATCTACTTATTTTCTTTAAAAAAAACAACAACCTTTCTACGTGTACTGCGTTAGGCTAACCAAGACTTGTAATAGCACTTGCATGTTGTTGCGCTTTTGTTGGTTTTGATTGCTTCTAATGTCCTCATTTGTAAGTCGCTTTGGATAAAAGCATCTGCTAAATGACTAAATGTAAATGTAAATAACAAAAATGTTCCTAAAAAAAAAAAATTAGGGCGCTGTTGAATTTTTGTAAAAGGCAAAATGCTGAAATACACACAAAAAATGAGTAGACTGACAAAGAAAAGCCAACTGTAGCCAACACAGCAAATGACTTTCCAAATTTTTATTTTATTTGACTCATATTCATTAGACTTTTTATAAGAAAAAACAAACACTAGACAATAAAACAACAAGTTCAGCTTCTGAAAAACAAGTATGCCCAGTGAAGAGACATCCACAATAAATACAATTCTGTGTTACTGAAGACATTTGACACTTGAAATCAGATCATTTCTGATGTCTTCTTCAGATGTCTTCTGCTTCTTTGTTTGATTTTCTTCCAGAAAACGGCTTTCTGTTTTTTTGCACCTGGAGCTGCATTAAAAGAAAAACAGAAAATGATATTTTTGATGCAGATGTTCAAACTAAAACATTTAGCAGAGACATCTATGGCTACTTCATCTAGTTCCCAAATGCACACTCACCTTTGCTCCTTCAATGATGTGAGGATCCTTTTGTAATGCATTCTGCAGTCCTTCCTCTGTAGTGAACCCTATCCAGCAAAAACCCCTATGAAAACCTGTCTCTTTATCCTGTTAGACAAAAGAGAAATCATTTCAGCACTATAGCCTTTTAACAAGATGAAACACTATATCTTAGTGCATTCTAAGACCTTATACTTACAAATGGCAGTAGACACTTCTTCACCTGGCCAAACTGCCCAAAATATTCTTTAATTTCCCCTGAAACCGTGCAATAACATACATTAGACAATTATTTGTTGTACATGCAAAACATTATATCCCAAACTATCAAAGATGCTTCGGAGTTAAGGATAAGGATAATGATATTTAATTTGCGTACATGCTTAGTATTCATTTAATCTGATGTAAAATCATTGGTTAAAGTACACCCTTTACTCACTCGTTGCTACGGTCCATGGTACTTTTGAAACAAATACTTCAAACACCTTCTTGCCTGCTGCCGTCGCCGCCATGTTTCGTCCTTGCGAATGAAGCTGACGGTGACCCCGACCACGTGACCAGAAGAATAAACATTTATTCCATCAATCTACACAATTTAGAAACTTAAAACAGTGTATTACGATACATTTTATTCTCATTATTGTTATTTTTTTTGCTTAATATAATAAATATATCTAAATCAAATCGAAGAATCGTTTCGTTGACGTCAGATGGAGAAAGGTCACGAGATGAAGGCAAAGATGGCAGCCTCCATAGTGGAGCATGGAGAAGATGCTTTTAGAAAATTGTTCAAGTTTTACAAGAGGAGAAATCCTCCTCCAGACTTCAGTGAGGTCATTAATTTCTCCAAACCTTGTAATGACAAGGTGAGACATTCAGTTTTGAGGAATATTTCCGTATTCGTTAACTTTAGTCTTTCCTAAACTGTGTAAAGTATTATTATTGATATTAATCAGTTATTAGAACATTTGATTAGCTGTATTTATTAACTAATCTGACTAAGTGCAATGTTTATTAAACCAGACCTTATAATGACAAGGTGAGCCATTCAGACTTGATGAATATTGCCATATTCGTGTTTTACGACGTCTTTACTTAACTGTGTATAATATTATTATTTACCCGTTAGAATATTTTATGACTTAGATGTACTAACTAATTTGGCTATGAACTATGTTTATTGGCTAATTCTGGCATCAAATGTAATATTAGATGCTTACAGAACTTGGCACAAATTCAGTTTTTGGCTTTTAGTCATTAAAATTGTCTGCTTTGCTAGGTTTTTGCCTGTGAACTGAACTCCATTCCTATAAGCGAGGAAGATGTTTCCAAAGCTGGTCTTCGGCCGGTAAAAGACTGGAGGGCGTTTGGACTTCATGGATATCCAGGTATGGTTTATATAGGCTGGTGGCAGTTTCAAATAATTAACAATCTGTATGTTCTCCAGAATGTACAGAATTTTATGGGTTTAATTGATATTCTATGTGATTATGTCGAGTGATTGTCAATATATGAGAACACAGAACACTGTATAAAACATGTTGCTATGGGAATCTTTCTTGTCTTGCTTGTGACTTTTGATGAAGTTAAATTAATTATATTGTCACTGTTGGAATGTAGGGTTTATCTTTTTATCCAACCCATTCCTGCCGGGTTCTCAGCAGTACTGGGTAAAGCAGTGTTTGAAGATCTATCCACAGAAACCCAACGTGTGTAACCTGGATATGCATATGTCATCCGTGGAGACTGAAAACATCTGGGAAAAAAGTATAGAAGTTATTCGGTAAGTTCCTGCCTTGCATTGGCAACTTAGAATATAATTTTGTTGTATAGGCTATTATTTTTGTGCATTTAGACTTTTTTTTTTTTTTTGTTATATATGTGTATTTTGAGTATCTTCATCCTCTACTGAGCATTTTCCATCCCCGTATATGCTTTCATTGTGGCTAGGTCTGTGGTAATTTTACTGGGACCTAGATGGTAGATTTGAGGATTTGCAGTTTGTTAGACCCTCTTTATCACAAAACATTTGTGCTCCTGCACTGCACCTGATCCATCTCACACTGTTCCTTATCTGAATGAGTCTGTGTATTATTGCAGGAGGAAAGGCTCTGGGAAAAGAGAGCCCAAAACTCTGCTAGAAAAACTGCGCTGGGTAACACTAGGTTACCACTATGATTGGAACTCCAAGGTACGACATTCACTCTCTAAAGTGCTTTTTACATGCTTTAGCTGTGCGTCTAACGCTAAATTTAATTTCATTTGATTTTTGTAATGTAATTTTATCAAGTGCAACCGTGTAACAATGACGTAAAAGAATCCTGTAAAAATGTATCACAGTTTCCACAATTAGTATTTTAGAATGATTTCTGATGGATCATAACATTGAAGACTGGAGTAAAGCTTTGCCATCACAGGAATATATGCATTTTAAATATATAAAAATAGGGAAAAGAAAACAATTATTTCAAATTGTAAAAATATTACAGTTTTTACTGTATTTTTATCAAATAAAAACAGCCTTGGTCAGCATAAAACATTAAAAATAGACTTTTGAAGGGTTGTGTACAGTATGTATGTTTTACAGTTAGTTTAAACTTTACCAGTTATACTGTAGTATATTTTATTTATTTTAAATGCATGTATTTTTATTTATTTTATTTCCTTTTTTTTCTTTTGCCAAAATAATATTTTACAATGAAGCCTATTGTTTTTCATGGAGAGAGAAAGAGGGGGAGAAAACATTGTCCTGGATCTTATTAGCATTATTTGCTGCTTTCAGGACATTTCATCTCTAATTGTACAGGCCTGATGTCTGCCTGTCTCGTTTATATGCTAATTACATAAAAGTGTTTAGTCTTCTGTCCTATTAAATCAGTCAGGAGGTGCACACCGGATTCATTAGCTCTGATGTTAGTTTGACACCGCCGAACGTCTGACGGCAATCAGTGAATTTTAAGCAGACACTCTTTCCTTCTCCCTTTAAGTAGAACTGATGGCTGAGGCATTCACCCCGCTCGGATCAGACGCGTAAGCCGCTAATTCAGCTCTTTGGAGAGGCTGTGTTCATATGATTGTCCATTGATTACACTTTCACGCATAACTGCTGACAATGACCCACTGCAAAAGCCACAGAGGAGAAAGAACGCTGCAAAAGCTCTTTTAACAATTATGTCAATCATGATGTTAGTCATATTTGCATTTTGCCACAATGACAAAACATCCGT
The DNA here is from genome assembly GCA_021397915.2 of Tor tambroides. Lineage (NCBI taxonomy): Eukaryota > Metazoa > Chordata > Actinopteri > Cypriniformes > Cyprinidae > Tor > Tor tambroides. Next base: position 12,043 of record JAFVLL020043019.1, read on the forward strand.
TTTTATATTTCATGACAAAAGGACATCAACTTATTTATGCAGTGGAATAAAAGAAAAAGGTAAATGTGACTTTTTATTTCACAATTGCAAGTTCATATCTCACAATTATGACATTTCTTCATACTATTGTGAGTTTGTCGAAAAAAAAGAGTCACAATTACCTTTTTTTTTTTTTTTAAATTCCATTGTGGAAATAAGCTTCCATCCATCAGGGTGGTATGGAATACTGTGTTATTGATCTAGATTAGCTATTGTGCCCTTGAGAAAGGAATTTAACCCTAGCTTACCTGTACTCTAAGTCACTTTGAATAAATGCGACCGCTAAATGACTACCTATAATAAAAGGCCTACTCCTATAATGCGAGGCATTTACTCCATTGTACTATAATGAGGCATACTATTCTCCCATACTTTTGTTCTACAGACTTACTCTCCAGACCACTACACTCCCTTCCCCAAGGAACTTCACTCGCTTTCTCACAAAGTGGCAGCAGCCTGTGGCTTTGCTGGCTTTAACGCAGAGGCGGGCATTCTCAACTACTACCGATCTGATTCCTCGCTTGGAATCCATGTTGACGAATCAGAGCTCGACCATACCCGACCTTTGTTGTCTTTCAGGTGAGAAATATATATTGCTCAAATTTTAGCTCCATATACTGACTTATATTACTTATGAGTGTGGAAGTCATGGGATTAATTAACAAGGGTGTGCTGGGCAATTTAATGTTCTGTGCTTTAAATAAAGACAGAAAGCTTAGAACTAGTACATCATTATGAAGAAGAAAAAATGTGCATTATGCCACCATTCAAATGTTTGCAGTCAAAGATTTTTTTTTTTTTTTTTTGAATAAATTAGTTTTATTTAGAAAGGATGCATTATTTTGATCAAAAGCGGCAAAATAAATGCTGTTCCTTTGAGTTTTCTATTCATCAAAATAATCTGGAAAATATATTTTTGCTTCCACAAAAAATTAAGCAGCACAAACATTTTCAACATTATTAATAATAATAAAAAGAAGAAATGTTACTTGAGCACTAAACCAGCATATCAACATGATTAAGTAACACTGAAAATTCAGTTTTGCCATCACAGGAATGAATTACATTTTGAAATATATTAAAATGAAAAACTTTTTTTTTAATTGTAATAATATTTCACAATATTACTGTTACTGTATTTTTGATCAAACAAATGTAGTCTTGTTGAGCATAAGAGACTTTTTTCCAAAACATTTAAAAAAAAAAAAATCTTACTGACTCCAAACTTTTGAATGTTAGTACATGTATTTTATTATTTCTGTTCTGCTATACAGAATGATGGAATGAAGTTTAGTCATAAAAGCATGTTAAAGGGATAGTTCACCCAAAAATGAAAATTTGATGTTATCTGCTTACCCCAAGGGCATCCAAGATGTAGGTGACATTGTTTCTTCAGTAGAACACAAACAAAGATATTTAACTCAAACGGTTGCAGTCTGTCAGTCATATAATGTCAGTCAATGGTACTCATGGCTTTGAGAGAAAAAAAAAAACATACACAGACAAAACCAAATTAAACCCTGCGGCTTGTGATGATATATTAAGGTCTAAAGACACGAAACGATCGGTCTGTGCAAAAAGCTGAACAGTATTTATAACGTAAATACTGAACAGTATTTGTAGAAGTGCATTACTGCCACCTATCTCTCAATTGGACCATTGACACTCTATCTACAATCTCAATTAGGGGTGTCAACGGTCCATTTGAGAGATAGGTGGCGGTAATGCACTTATAAGTCTGTGATCCGCCGTAAAGCAAGAAGAAGACGACGCGTCATGCGTCGGCTGTTGTGAACGCGCTCAGGGCAGTTGGACCGTGCGGCGGATCTGAGGTAAAAACTATATAAATACTGTTCAGTTTCTTGCACAGACCGATCGTTTTGTGTCTTAAACCTCAATGTATCGTCACGAGCTGCAGGGTTTAATTTGGTTTTGTCTGTGTAGGTTTTTTTTTTATCTCAAAGCCATGAGTACCATTGACTGACATTATATGACTGACAGACTGCAACAGTTTGAGTTAAAAATCTTTGTTTGTGTTCTACTGAAGAAACAAAGTCACCTACATCTTGGATGCCCTTGGGGTAAGCAGATAACATCAAATTTTCCTTTTTTCGATGAACTATCCCTTTAAATCTGAAAGTCAGGATGAACTCAAAGAAAAGAAAGGTGTGTGTGTGTGTGTGTGTGTGTGTGTGTATTTGAAGTGTTTGAATAGTGATTCCCAGAAAATAATGGTCATTATAACATGATGGTGATGTTCATGTGTGTTAATACAATCTTTCTGCCGTAACTCGAAGGCAGCATTGGTGATTGGAGATACAGAGGTTGTCAATGTCTAATATTACTTAAAAACTAAAGTGCATGTAGCATCTTTTCCATACAGCATAAGTACCCTTTTGTCCTTTGATGTTAGTTTTGGGCAGACTGCTGTTTTCCTGTTGGGCGGGACTAAGAGGGAAGATCGGCCCACAGCCATGTTCATGAACAGCGGTGACATAATGGTGATGTCAGGACCCAGCCGCCTACTGTATCACGCAGTACCCTGCATCGTCCCCGCCCCCACTGGAAAAGTGCTGCCACCCTGCCTGTGCCAGAGACTAGAGACGGAGGCACAGGACGATGACATCATCCAAAGCTTGTCAGAAGAGGATTGGGACATTTGCTCCTGGTACTTGCAGACGTCTCGGGTAAATGTGACCGTTCGACAAGTACTTGCTTCTGGTCAGACTTTTCCAAGTTCACAGGCATCACATTTGTCAACGGACAGCTGTGAGAAATCAGAGGAAAGACCTCAAAAAAAATAAGAAGAGGAAAAGCGAATCAGGCTATGAGCGTGACACCTAGTGTGCCCGTTTTGAATGTCATCCAAGTTTTATTTATGTAAAATGCACCTGGTATTACAAATTGTACAAATAACTTCAAATAAATGCATTATTGTGATCACTTCCCAGAGAATGACTCTTCGTTCCAGAGCAGGTGTTGCAAATACGCAACCACTTATGCATCGTCAACTCGGCTTAAAGCATAGTTCTACATTTTACCCTGTCATGACCAACTTCACACACAATACTTCTCAGTCTGCAAGGACGGTGGTGACATTCAGTCCAGTCTGTTGTGAGTCGTGACAGTTTGCCAGGCGCAGGTCTGTTGATTTAAGGCTGGTTGCCATGTTTGCTCACTCAGGGCTGTAACACTAAACAGAGCTGACCTTCAGAGGAAAACCAGGGAGACGGCGTATAATCTTTTTAATCTGGTCAAGCGGTGTCACGACATGTCAAAGCCAGTGTGAGACTGCCTATGACAAGTTCCCCGAGGGACCCAGGTTGACACTGCCATTGTGACTGAAAACACTGGGGGCTGGCGTTACCATGGTGATAAAACACTTGTCACTGCGTCTGCCTCTCGTGAAATGCTATCAAAAGTTCATGTCTGCGTGTGAGATTTGTAAGATTAATGTTTCTGGTCTTTTACATGCTGTAAAAGCATAAATGCTTGGCAGCGTTTATCAGTCTGTCTTTTGTTGTCGTGGTACTGTCAAGGGGGTATGTGAGTTGTTACCTGGTTTGCAAACATGGCAATACTATGGTATTTTGATATATAGGCTACTCTGGTACTGAGTGATTACAATATTGTGGTACACCAAGAATAAATATTGTGGTATGGTTAGAATACTATGGTATTGACACACTACTTGTCCAAATAAATGTGATTTCACCATAGTATAATTTCCAAAACAACAAAAGAATATTGTGATTTATAGGCTACCATGGTTTCTGTATCATAGTATTTACATGGTACTTAAAAGCACACCATGGTATTATTATGGTCCCTATCCCATCTCCCCTCCCCCTCAAAAAAAAAGAAAGAAAGAAAGAAAACATACTGTGGTAATTTGATATTGTGGTATGTTGTCAGATGGTAATAATCAAAATATTCTGTGGTACTGAATATCATCAGTGTAACAAAGTCTCAAACTTTAAACTTAAATTTAATTAAAACAATTAAAATATTAATCAAACATATGGGGTCAGCAAGATTTTGCTTAGATTTTTTGTTAAAGAAATTAATTTTAATTTTAGATATTGGTAGATTTTATTCAGCAAGGACATTTGAGATTGATCAAACATGGCTGTAAAAATATTTGTTACAAAAATGTGAAATAAATGCTGTTCTTTTTAACTTTCTATTCATCAAAGAAATCAGAAAAATCACGTTTCCGCAAAAAGATTAAGCAGCACAATTGTTTTCAGCATTAATAATAATACCAAATCAGCAATTCTAAAGAATCATATGACACTGAAGACTAGAGTAATGGCTGCTGAATATATATATATATATATATATACTCTCAAAAGGATCCTAAACTTTTAAACGGTAGTGTAGATCTACAGTAGGCTATATCCACTAAGAACACTTAAGTGTGTTCAGTGCTGCTTAATCCCTGAAAGTAGCCTATACACTAGTGTTTACCATCCTGCTGTATTCCCCTGCATGTCTATTTCAGGTCTTATTTGTAAAGCGACAAACAGAATTCCTTTATTATTAATCCAACTGTCCTTCTGAGACGCTGGAGCTGTCTTGTGACTATAGGCTACAGCGCTGGATTAATTACCTCCTGTTTTTGCTTATTGTATAACTGTGGGAGACAGCATGGAATAAGAAGTAGGCCTAATTGGTTTTCGCGAAAGGCCTTTCGACCGGCCCTTTAAGAAAGCCACACAAACACCTCTCCATTAACCAAAGCAATTGTCGCTTACCGCTGAGACGGTTCTACCAATTGCGCGATGGTGATTATCCTATTTTTGGGTTCACAAAAGTTCCTCTATAATTACATCAAATGAGAATGCATTTCAGTTCAATTGTCTGAAACTGAATTAGGCTACTCCCTGCTCCCTAAAGATGTAGCTAAAGCTGCGTGTTCTACGAGTGCCCAAAAAGTGAAATTCTATCAATTCTATCAAACGCCCACAACCCCTAGCATCAAGTATGTAGAAAGAGCTATCGGCGAGTGAAGATGAGGAGGCTTTCCTCTTCTAGCACCTCCACGCACGCCAGACGGCTTCTAGGTACCACATCCATTTCAAAGCAAGCAGAAAGGCCCTGCCCTCTCAGATAAAATTATACGCTGTCAGGATGATGTATGTAGTCATATAATTTTTATTGCTGCCACTTTATCTGCTCTTCCTGCTGGCACCGTGTTTCTGCCCTGTTGCCCTCCCGTTTTCCCGCGTCCCTCCCATTACTCTGTCATTACCAGTCACTGGCAGGTACCGTTACCGGCGGCGGGTGCAGGAGTGCGAGACCCGTTCGGCCCTCGATCCGTGGCTCTGTCTTAAATCAGCTGAAAGAACGAGCGCGCGGTGCGTTACTTTAACGCAACACAAAATTCACAGCAAAGTCGGTCACACATCCGTCACCAAAGGAGATGGAGCATCACATTACATTACAATCTACTCCATTAGCATGAAACATTTTATCTACTGTGGAAGGTTTTCCTGCAGTGTTTACCTTTCCGGGTGAAATATGACAGAAATATGAAGCTTGAAGTAAATTCTTGATTCAGTATGGTTGTATACAGTTGTTTGAGTGTGGTAAAATTATTTGCAGCTTGCAGGCAGCCTATGTATGGGTATGTGTAGCCTAATATTATATTTAGATGTACATTTTTATTTAAAATTGTTACAATATTGTAAATATGATATCATTATAATAATATAAAATATAAATAATGTAAATTGTTTGTTTATAATATATATATATATATATATATATATAATACATTTTTACAAAAATTGTGTGTGTGTGTGTATATATATATATATATATACATGCATTTTTTTATGATGTTGTCTTTTAATATTTGTTTTATGCTTGTGAAGCACTTGCATTTTATGTATGAAAAGTGCTATACAAATAAATTACTATATATATATATATATATATATATATATTAAATTAATATATTTATATAACATTTTTATGTATAATAACATTTTAAAATAGTAATACATAAGGCTGCATAAAATATTTATAAATATTTGAAAATGCATGTATATTTATAGTTTTTTAAAATTATTTTGTACTTTCTGTTTTGTTCACATAGTATGTCCTGAACTTACTTACTTATTTATTTGTTTATTTAATTAGTTTACTTTTTTGCTTGTGGTGGTGATAGTGCAGTATAGTGAGTAAAAATGTTTTTATCAGAAGATATTTAAAAATAATTAAGAATATGCTACTATAGTACATTTTAAAAAAAAACCGGTAGGCAACTTTTGTATGTATATACCATATACCATTGTAGGAAATATGGTATTACTGTCTGGTACCACCACAGCCCTCTTTTTTTTAGTGGCAACACAATCACATTCACATCTTTCTAGGTGCTAAAATCCACGTACAAATCCAAGTACGACTTATCCTCAAGACAAAGAGAAAATGTGGTTTTACCTTCAAAAGCCCTCATTTTGGGAGCTAATTAAGCAACATTAGCTTTGCAAATTGGGGCAAAATTGCATTTGCTGTGTCATTTTTATAATCACTCCCATTACCAATAATTACTGCAGCAGTCGCATTGAGATGCAGGGCAGTGGCTCTGGGAACAGGCCTGCACACTCATTCTCTTAGCAAAACACTCCCCCTAGTGCCTCCATACATGATCATTTAACCAAAATCAACACTGTTCCTAAACACTGAGCACAGCGGTCAGACCAGTACTCCTTCCAAACTTGATTTGATATTATCCTTTCATCTGAATTAAGTTGTTGAGCTTCTCACCGGCAAAAATCGACTGCAATTTGTGTGATCTTGTCTACCCTCACTGACTGCTGGTGTGGGGTTTCCACACCATTAGCATGCTTAGCTTTTGCCCTTTCTTTGTGGTTTAAAGAGCACCCAGAGCTTGTCAGGACAGCTGCTTGGAGTCCTGTGAGGTGAGCCGATCAGAGACAACGTTTCGCCATTGTGGTTAGTCAGGAACGACAGCGCCGGAATACCAAGTGTCTGATCAAATGGAAGTGGGATTTTAGACGTTCCATTCCACAAAGTGAAACACTGTGCAGTCTGTTTATTCATTAGCTACTCATTAGTGGCAGAATTAGATGCTGAATGCACAATTCATTCAAACTTAAATTCTTCAATTAAGAGGGCAATGAAATTTAAATGGTTCTGTCAATTTGTGTGATGGTTCATAGTTTTATGGGTGCAAATGTGTGCTGATTTTCCAAATATGTGACAAGTAGTCATTTTAATTCTGACATTTTTATTAGATTGTAAGTCCTATCTACTATTGATAACACAGCATATACACACGTGGTCAGAATTGTTGGTACCCTTGGTAAATATGATCAAAGAAGGCTGTGGAAATAAATCTGCATTGTTAATCCTTTTGATCTTTTATTTAAAAAATTCACAAAAATCTAACCTTTCATTGGAGAATAAGAATTTAAAATGGGGGAAAATATCATTATGAAATAAATGTTTTTCTCTAATACACATTGGCCACAATTAACAGCACGCTTTTATTCAATACTTTTTGAAACCTCCATTTGCCAGTTTAACAGCTCTAAATTTTCTCTTATAATGTCTGATGAGGTTAGAGAACATCTGACAAGAGATCAGAGACCATTCCTTCATCCAGAATCACTCCAGATCCTTCAGATTCACAGCTCCATGACAGTGCTTCTTCTCACTCATTTTCTACAGGGTTCAGGTCAGAGGACGGGAATGGCCATAGCAGAAGCTTGGTTTTGTGCTCAGTGACCCATTTTTGTGTTGTTTTTGAGGTTTGTGTTTGGATTATTGTCCGGTTGTAAGATCCAAACATGGCCCATTATAAGATTTCTAACAGAGTCAGTCACTTATTGATTTTTTATCTGTTGGTATTTGATAGAATCAGTGACGACATGTGCCTAAACAAGACCTCCAGCAGAAATATAGGCCCACAACATCAAAAATGCAGCAGTATATTTTGTTGTACACATGGGGTACTTTTTATCCCTGTGTTCACCAAACCCATCTTGAGTGTTTGCTGCTAAAAATCTATTTTTTTTTAGTTACATCTGACCATAGAAGCCGGTCCCATTTGAAGTTCCAGTCGTGTCTGATAACTGAATATGCTGGAGTTTGTTTTTTGGTGAAAGTATTTTCTTTTCTTGATTTTTTTCTTGAAGCCCTCCCAAACAACATGTGGGGATTTAGGTGCTGCTTGATAATTTTTTTTTAAGGTTTTCTGACCCCGAGACTCAACTGTTTTCTGCAATTCTCCAGCTGTGATCCTTGAAGAGTCTTTGGTCACTCAAACTCTCCTCCTCACCGTGCATTAGGACGATATAGACACACGTCCCCTTCCAGGCAGATTCATAACATTTTATGTTGATTAGAAATTCTTAATTATTGCCCTAAGGGTGGAAATAGGACTTTTCACTGCTCTAGCTCTTTTCTTAAAGCCACTTCACTAATTTGTGAAGCTCAATTGTCTTTTGCTGCACATCAGAAATATAATCTTTGGTTTTTCTCATTGTGATGGATGATTAAGGGAATTTGGCCTTTTTTCCCTCCTATTTATATTTCTGTGAAACAGGAAGCCATGGCTGGATAATTTCATGTTCGTAATCACCCTGAAGTGCTCAAAATTGTGAATATGAATGGGAATATATTTCAGATATATTTTACTCATAAGAATTTCTATGGGTACCAGTAATCGTGTCCAACATGTATTTGAGAAAAAAACATTTATTTCATAATGATATTTTCCCCCACCCTTTTTAAATTCTTATTCTCCAATGAAAGGTTAGATTTCTGTGATTCTTTAAAATAAAAGATCAAAAGGATTAACAATGCACATTTATTTTCACAGCCTTCTTTGATCATATTGCCAACAATTCTGACCACGTGTGTGTGTGTATATATATAGATAGATATATAGATATAGATAACTCCATTTTTACAAATTTTCAAAAATCATGTTTTTTATTATGTTATCATGTTTTTATTGTTTTATTGTGTTAGTTAGCTGTTATTTTTTAACCTATTCAAAATAACCCAACTGCAGTATATATATGTAGATGTGTGTGTGTGTGTGTGTGTGTGTATGTGTGTGTATGTATGTATATGTCACTTTTGCCCCGGCTGCCTCTCCCTCTAACTATCATTGTCACCCCCTTTAATTATCATCATTATTATATGTTATTATATGTATCATAATATATATTATATATCATGTATATATCATAATCATATATATAACCTAAATTATAACAAATTGTATACAGTATATAAAATTATTCATATACAAATATGTATAAACACCCCATCATAAACACACACACACACACTCACACACACACACACACACACACACACACACACACACATATATATATATATATATATATATATATATATAACAAAATGTGTCGATTATGTATTTATAAATATATATATAAATACACCATCATAAACCTATTATATATACCCCCTATATATAATGTATATCAAATAACATATTAATTTATTATACATAGTATATTATATAAAATTTATTTATTTATTTGTTTGTCTCTTTGATATTCTGTTACGTCCTTGAATTCATTGTGCTTTTTCTCTCATCTCATACTCTGTCTTTTAAAATACCTGTCTTTTTTATTATTTTGTTCAGCTACAAGCTTAGTGTATATCTCTTTTTTGCAGTTTAAGCTTTCAGATACCTCATACTCAACCAAGTGTTTGAAATGTCACTGAGTGCTACTTTCCAACACAATTTAAGCCTTTCAAAGGTCACTCTATTCAATGGCCTGTACATTCTGTGGATTTGTTTCTTTTGTTGTTGTTTTTCTTTTTTCTTTTGCTCTGATTGTGAGGGAAATGACAGATGAGTTGTCACACAGTTTTGTCTCATCACACAACCTCTTCTCCAGTCATGCCAGAGTAACTCTGTGAGCTCCGGGCTTGTGTTCTCTCATGAGCGACGCTGATGGCTGTAGCTACAAGACATGTTTCTCTTTTTTATTTCCTTCCTCCCCAAGCAACACAACGATAATGTCAAAGTACAAAGTTGAATATACCCCAGATCTGAGTGCTGAGGCAGAGGAGGCCATAAATACAGTTTTGCTTGTTAATGCATAAATCACAGCTTGCCTCTAGTGTATCTTATAGAGTTGTTTTGTGAAACTATCATCGGTAAAGATGTTGGATAGTTGGTGCTGTGGCACAGAGGTATATCTGTCAACATATGAGCAGTTGTGCTCAAGAGGGTGCTGGTTTGAATCTGACCCATATCACATACTGATCTTGTTCCCCTTTCACTCTCTCTTCCTGTGTGTCTCAGTTAAGGCAAAAACCCATAAAATGTTGAGTAAACTGTTAAGAGCTGTTAATTCTGTAAGATTTTTTAGGGATGCTGTCTATGCAGAACTTCACCGCCATAATGCTAGGGTGTTGCTATGCAGTTGCTAGGGTATTCTGAGTGTTTTTAGTATGCTGCGATGCAGTTGCCAGGGTGCTCTGTCTCATAAGCCTAAAGCCTCTTATTATCACCAAGGCTGCAATTATTTGTTCAAAAATACAGTAAAAAGAGTAATGTTGTGAAATATTATTCACATTTAAATTAACCATTTTCTAGTTGAATATATTTCACAATGTAATTTATTCCTGTGATGGGAAAGCTGAATGTTCAGCATTATTACTCCAGTCTTCAGTGTCACATGATCCTTCAGAAATCATTCTATGCAGATTTGGTGCTCAAGAAACATTTCTTATCAATATGAAGTTGTGCTACAGTACTGCTTAATATTTTATGGAAACCGTGATAGGCCTACATTTTTTTCAGGATTCTATAATGAATATAATATTTAAAAAACAAAAGCATTTATTTGAAATAGAAATCTTGCAATAGAAATCTTGCAACAATGTAATATCTTTACCGACACTTTTGATAAATATATTGCATCCTTACCGAATAAAAGTAAATAATTTTACCAAATAAAAGTAATTTTAAAAAAAAGTTGTACCGAGCATATTGATGCAAAAACCTGCTTCACATAACTAGTTTTTTAAATTATAATTAATAATATAAAAAATATACCACTAATAATATAAAAATATAGTATTTTGTCTCTCTATCTCTCTATATATAGAGAGAGAGAGAGAGAGAGAGAGAGAAAATACTATGTTTTTATGTACTGTATATATTATTAATTAAGAGCTGTTAATTCTATATATATTAATTGCTTATCAACTTCTCAGTATCTGTATTTTATGCAGTGCATATAAACTGCATATCCAACCTTCTATATTTTTTTCAGTTTTTGAGAAAAGAAATGGTGTTTTTTATCTCAGCAATGGTTGTGATTACAGGACACCTTGTAGAGGTCAGCAGTCGAATTACTTTCTGTCTCTCAGTGTGTCTCACTGTCTTCCTCTCTCCGTCTCTTTTCATATCTCTCATTCGTTCTGTCATAAAATCACAGATTAGGTGAGCAAATGTTCAGACACACTGAGGAGTACCAGCTGCCGTTGTTATGGTGATGTGCGCTTTCAGCAGGCAGAGCCCCTGGCTTCCCGGTGTGTTGATTATGGCCCATTATGTTATTTGCGCAGACATTGTTTTTAATCGGCCTGCACCCGTTGCCATGGTAATGTGGATGGGGCAATGATTTCGAGGTGCTGGGGTCTTGTGGCTCGCTGCTGTTTCATACGCTGTTTGTTTACTGGTCACATATTTCGATGTTGTGGTCAGCTGTGAGGCGTGAGGTGAGGTGTGTCTGACTTGCACCTGTGTGTGTGTGTGTTTGTGTGTGTGTGTGTAGTTGTCTGCTTTTGCACAAAGTGCAAAGGTAGCCATTAACATCAAAGCTCCGGTTGGTCACATGTACTGCATTCCATTCATGTTTGAGGATAGGCACCTTAACTAACCTCAAAAATTCAGTTCGCTCAGATTCGAGTCAGAATTTTCACTTAAAAAAGTGTTTTTTGGCCATGTATTCCTCAGTATCTTGGAGTACTATGGTGCAGAATGTGAATAGGATAATCATTCAGTATCATGGATTACTGTCACAAAAAGTACCATGGTGCTACCATGGCTTTTACCATATTAAACACCATGTTATTCGTGATATCATGAGGTTTTCCAACCACTAAATTAAAAAAAAAAGCATTGTGGCGTTACTGTGGTGTTACTGTTGTTTTTTTGTTTTGTTTTTTTAGCAATGTCATGTAATTTACAAAAAAAAAAAAGTGCCATGGCAATACCATAGCCATAAAAAAAAACATGGTACCATGATGATTTTGGACATGTATTGTACCATGGTGAATACCGTGGTACTAAAATTCACCTATGATGACTTTGATACGTTGACTATGATACGTATCCAAACCTACAAATATGATCCAAAAAATATGGTGTTACCAAGTTTTTTTTACCATAGTAATACCATGGTACTTTAAAATATACCATGGAACCGAAGTTTATGGACCAAGATATTTACTCTAAGGTATTTCCTAAAATACCACAGTTCTACTATGGTTAATTTCCAAAATTTCCTTCATGTCCAAAAGGTGAAGGTTAGAAAAATATGTCAGAAACTGTAAAAAATAAAATAAAATAAAATAAATAACTGTCAAAATTCTCTATTGATGTAAATAATATAAACTAGATTTGCACAAATAATTGATTTCTAGTCCAAACTACAGTACAAAGATACTATTATTTTGCATCACTTAAGATATTTTTAGCATTTTCACTACTTAAATACATACATACATACATACATAAATGTAAACTCTGTAATTTCACAATTTAAGTTCCTTTAAATTTCACGTTCCATGTCTGAAAATCATCCTGCGTCTTAGGAAGTGGGTGGTTTAGGCATGTACTTAACTATGATATTTCAGACTTCAGCTAAAGGTGAAAAGACAATTGTTTACATTTTATCTAATATCTTGCATGTTGTGAAGAGCAAAATGCTCTTTATTTTCTCTGTCTCTGTCTCCCTCTTTCCCTTTTGGCAGCCTGTAATTTTTCTTTTTGAATTACACCGGCTCCCATGGCAACTCTATCTGCTGAGTAGCCACACAAGCTCTGTGAAATTGTTCCAGGGCCCCTGTAATTGGGTCCAGGTTAGACGCAGAGAGTAATGTAGTGCGCCAGGAACATTATAGATGCTCGCTGTATGCAGCGTGGACGGCAGTGTTAGCTTTGATGTGACTATGTTACCTTTCACATTATTTGGGTCATAACAGCTCTTTGGATAAAAGGCTCTAAAATAAAGAACAAAGGTTTTGTATTTGTACATCCTTGTGATAGGAAACATATGTTATGTATGGAAAAATAAACTGTTTGGTTCATCTGTTATGAGATGAAGAAACAGCATACTTGTTGAATAAAAACAATGTCATAATGAATAATATTTTGCACTTCAATTAATCCAGTTAATTTAGATATTATCACATGAAGCACATTTTCAAGGTTACCTAATAAAACATTTTTACAGAGAATTTTACACAGTACTTTTTGCTCCATTGGCTGATAAATATGTTTTAATAAGACAGATTTTTACTGTAGAAGTTGTGAAAAAAATTGTATGTAAATGAATGCATTTATTTTGATCTTGTTTTGTTATTTTTAATTATGTTTTATAGTTTAACCGACAATAAAAATATCTTTAAGCATTTGCACGATCTTTTTAAATAGCCTAATATTCACCCGTGCGCTGAAAGCAGTTTTGAATGCTGTGGTCCATTAGCGTCCCCTAAAGGACATTTGAAGAAAAATCTAAGCAGGTGCTCTTATTGGGCTTGATTGTGCCCTGAGGACAACCAGCTTAAGCAAAAACATGTTTACACACATGCTTCAGAATCTGATAGTCAGAGAACACTGAGGAAGAATTAAACACTTTAATCAGATAAGATACTGCCATCATCTGTGATTTGCTCTACACAATAAAACCTGTTTTTGCAGTTGGCATTTCCAATCAAAACTAGGCCCAAAATATTTGTGATAATTAACTATTTTCTGTAAACACCATTGCATAAAGGTTAAAAATTATTTGCTTCTGGAAGAAACGTACTATCATCATGCAGAAAGGAAGAAATGATAAAATCGACATTCTCAACACTAATGAAAATGTTTCCCCATATACTGATCAATTTCAGGCATCATTCCTCCTTTTAAAATAAACTTGGTGGGTTTACTGCAAAAATAGTTTTCTTAATTTATATTATTGTCTTGTTTCCCATATAAAATATGTTTAAATGACCTTAAAACAAGATACATTTACTGAAAAAGCATAATGAGACTATTTCTGATAATATTTTTTGAATTAGTTTATTTTTCTTGCTCCATTATCAATTTTTTTTCCACAACATATTTTTGTTAGATATATTTTAAGAATTTTGTACATATATTTTTACTGAAAATATGCTGTAATTTTGCTGTGTGTGTGTGTAATTTAATAATATATGCATATACTCTGTGTACAAAATAATTATTCCAAAATTTACTTCTACAACATTTCAAACATTCATAAATGAAAAAATAAATAAGTTAGTAAATAAGTGTGTGTATATATATATATATGTATACGTGTGTGTGTGTGTGTATGTGTGTGTGTGTATATATGTATGTGTATATATATATATATATATATATATATATATATATATATATATATATATATATATATATATATATATATATATATATATATATATATATATATATATATATATATATACACATACATACATATATATATATATATATATATATATATATATATATATATATATATATATACACTGAACAAAATTATAAACGCAACACTTTTGTTTTTGCCCCTATTTTTCATGAGCTGAACTCAAAGATCTAAGACTTTTTCTATGTACACAAAAGGCCTATTTCTCTTAAATATTGTTCACAAATCTGTCTAAATCTGTGTTAGTGAACATTTTCCCTTTGCCAGGATAATCCATCCACCTCACAGGTGTGGCATATCAAGATGCTGATTAGACAGCATGATTATTGCACAGGTGTGCCTTAGGCTGTCCACAATAAAAGGCCACTCTAAAATATGCAGTTTTATCACACAGCACAATGCCACAGATGTCGCAAGTTTTGAAGGAGCGTGGAATTGGCATGCTGACTGCAGGAATGTCCACCAGAGCTGTTGCCCATGAATTGAATGTTCATTTCTCTACCATAAGCCATCTCCAAAGGCGTTTCAGAGAATTTGGCAGTACATCCAACCGGCCTCACAACCACAGACCACGTGTAACCACACCAGCCCAGGACCTCCACATCCAGCATCTTCACCTCCAAGATCATCTGAGACCAGCCACCCGGACAGCTGCTGCAACAATCGGTTTGCATAACCAAAGAATTTCTGCACAAACTGTCAGAAACCGTCTCAGGGAAGCTCATCTGCATGCTCGTCGTCTTCATCGGGGTCTCGACCTGACTGCAGTTCGTCGTCGTAACCGACTTGAGTGGGCAAATGCTCACATTTGATGGCATCTGGCACTTTGGAGAGGTGTTCTCTTCACGGATGAATCCCGGTTTTCACTGTACAGGGCAGATGGCAGACAGCGTGTATGGCGTCGTGTGGGTGAGCGGTTTGCTGATGTCAACGTTGTGGATCGAGTGGCCCATGGTGGCGGTGGGGTTATGGTATGGGCAGGCATATGTTATGGACAACGAACACAGGTGCATTTTATTGATGGCATTTTGAATGCACAGAGATACCGTGACGAGATCCTGAGGCCCATTGTTGTGCCATTCATCCACGACCATCACCTCATGTTGCAGCATGATAATGCACGGCCCCATGTTGCAAGGATCTGTACACAATTCCTGGAAGCTGAAAACATCCCAGTTCTTGCATGGTCAGCATACTCACCGGACATATCACTCATTGAGCATGTTTGAGATGCTCTGGATCGGCGTATACGACAGTATGTTCCAGTTCTTGCCAATATCCAGCAACTTCGCACAGCCATTGAAGAAGAGTGTGCCAACATTCCACAGGCCACAATCAAAAACCTGATCAACTCTATGCGAAGGAGATGTGTTGCACTACGTGAGGCAAATGGTGGTCACACCAGATACTGACTGGTTTTCGGACCCTCCCGGACCCCCCCACTACAGTAAAAGTGCACATTTTAGAGTGGCTTTTTATTGTGGCCAGCCTAAGGCACACCTGTGCAATAATCATGCTGTCTAATCAGCATCTTGATATGCCACACCTGTGAGGTGGATGGATTATCTCGACAAAGGAGAAGTGCTCACTAACACAGATTTAGACAGATTTGTGAACAATATTTGAGAGAAATAGGCCTTTTGTGTACATAGAAAAAGTCTTAGATCTTTGAGTTCAGCTCATGAAAAATGGGGGTTTATAATTTTGTTCAGTGTGTGTATATATATATATATATATATATATATATATGAAGAGTTTATTTGCAAAAACAGATAACTCCGTTTTTTTAATTTTCAAAAATCATGTTTTTTATTATGTTATCATGTTTTTATTGTGTTTTATTGTGTTAGCTGTTTTTTAAAGTTATTTTTTAACCTAGTCAAAATAACCCAACTGCAGTTTGATAGAGATGAACTGGAATGCACAATGAAAAAACATGATTTCTGAGAATTGTTAAAAATAGAGTTATCTGTTTTTGCAAATGTACTCTTCATATGTATATGTGTATATATATATATATATATATATATATATATATATATGTATACATACACACATACACACACACACACACACACACACACACACACACACACACATATATATATATATATATATATATATATATATATATATATACACACACATATATATGTATATATATATACATACATACATACATACATACATACATACACACACACACACACACACACACACACACACACATATATATATATATATATATATATATATATATATACTTATTTAATCTTTTTTTTTTTCTTGTAAAACGTACTCATACTGTATTCTTTACAACATATGTACTCCAGAAGCCACTCCAGAGGCTCCCAATGATTTGCATTTGTTTGTACAGAGCCCTGTGTGTCATCATCTGATAAAGGAGGCCAGGAAGAGAGAAGTTCCCTTCCAAATGTTCTAAAGCAAACAGGAAAGCCAGAGGAAATGAAAGCTGGAATGTATGTGTTGGGGAATCCAAAACACTTCCAGCACTTCAGCATCGGCTCCAGTGTGTTGTGCTGGCTAAAGCTATTCCAGCTTTTCCTTCCTGTAACAAGAAAAGAAGGATCTGGAGGTTGGGAGAGAGGAGAATCCAATTGGATGAGCTCGACTGTTGATGATCCTTCATTTCTGCCTATTCAGTTCAGTGAATTCTCCGTTCGGTGTAATAGGTTTCAGAACGTGGTTTGTAATGTAGACCTTTTTTCTGGTGTCACGTGTGTTATCCCAGAGCGGCAGTGAGGGGGCTGATAACGGGGGTTTTCCACGTGTACTGAATACTCATCATCCATATGACATGTTTCTGGCATTCGGCATCATCGTGTGGAACAGCCTATCTCCATATATATGTAACAGGGATGTGTAGCTACACACAACATAAATCAACAGCCAGCATCTTAAGGGGCCAAATTATTAGTAGCGCTTGCCAAATCAAACATCACAATTACTATTGGGATTTAAACAAACCCTTAATCCATGCAAAGCATTAAACTTAAGATGCGTAATTTACCCTGCCTCATGTCTGCTACGAACATGAATCATACTTCAAATTGTGCAGCTAACTGAAAAATGTGCTGGTAAAATGGGAAAATCCCCTAATATTTATATATGTAAAATGTATAATATTTGACATAAATTGCAGTGTGTACTTTTCCAGTAAAGGGATATTTTATACTATTAAACAATGGGACAATTATATTGATAACATATATTCTATTTATGTATCTATATGTATCCATACATCACTTTAAATGTGTGTATGTGTATATATATATATGTGTGTGTGTGTGTGTGTGTGTGTGTGTACATATATACACATGAATTTTAAATATATATCCTCATACTGTATATATTTTTAAATATATCTATTTTTGCTAAATAGATTTTATTCAAAATGGATATATACCGTATATATTTATCTATTTATTTATATTTTTAAATATATCTATTTCATTATATATATCTATATATATCTATATCTATCTTTATGCAAAATATCTATTTCATTTTATATATATATATATATATATATATATATATATATAAAATGAAATCGATATTTTGCATAAATTTATTCTTTTACATTTTATGTTTTAAATTTGAAAAATGTATTTACTTAAGCCATGCTGTTTGCAGTGTATAACATTTATTTGAAGTATATTTTGGCTAAAACAAATTTATTTTTGTCCATATGAGACTTAAAAATAACATACACAAAATCAGCCCAAGATATGAAGTTTGTTACGTCAGATGTACCTGACACGAGATGAGTGTATTGAAGGGTGACCTCAGTAGATACCATGACACAGCAGCTAGACTGATGAGTTATTATGGGCAGCGACAGGTGATAAACCCGAAGTTGTTCATATAGTTTCAGTCAAAACACCACGTTTTGATCTCCTCATCTGCACTGTGACGTGTCTTAAGAAAATGGCTACCTTTACTCAGTATCCCTCTCTCCCCTTCTCTCCTCTTCTCTCTCCCACTCACTTTCCAACTCCAATGCATTCGGAGCCAATAGCAAACATGAATCTAAGCAGGCGGAGAGAGATAGAACGCTGTGGTACCCCTGCCTGCCTCTGCAACCCCCCTCCTCAGAAAGCTTTATTCCCATCAGCTGCATTCCTCTTATCACTCCCTTCCAGATGCACGTCGGGCAAGAGGCTCCATAATTAGGTGGCGAGATCTCAGTCTCCGATCACTTTGGTACGTTATCAGCGCTGACACCAATCTCCTTGAGTGACATTCTACCCAAACGGTTATATAAACCACAGTCCAGGATCAGTGTGTGAAAAGTCAATGCAGCAAGAAGATGAAGTGGGGGGAAAACGAGCGTTTAGAGCACTTAAAGGCTTGGGGCAACTGCTTTTCTACAGTTCTTTCCTTTATTGTTTCTTTTTTCTTAATTAAACACAGCGGCTTCTGTGGAAAAGAAGGGAGAGCGGAGATAAAGGGCTTGTGTATAATGTTTCTGGCAAAGATTTCTTGGTGGGGCTGTAGAAATCCTAGTCTGCCTGGAAGGGGAGAGTCAAGATAGCATGTATGCTGAAACACAAGAACATAAGAGAGTATTTGGATAAAACTGATTTGCAGAATGCTGGTTTGACGGCTTCTGGGTAACAAAAAAACAACAATCCACTCTATGCACTGAATCTGATTTCCCTAAAATCATTTTTTGAGGTGAATTCTTTTTCTTTTTCTGAAGTCACTTTTTTCTTCAGGTTTAACATCATATTGTGAGATATTATGTCACATTTGAGAAATAAAGGCAAAGTTTTGAGGTATATTTTGAGATATTTGGTCACAATTGCAATTAGTAGAATTAATATGCCAAAATTTCAAGAAATAAAGTCACAATTATAATAAACATAAATGTACATAAATAAATTACATTTTTATTTTATTTTATAAAAATATTTTATTTTTTTAATAAATATTTAAGAAACATCATTGTTATTAATTTATATTTTAAAAAATAAAATAAAATGTTATATGGGCATAATTTATCTGTTTCTGAAAAAAAGTACAAATAAAATGGGTGTATAAAAATGAAATATAAATAAAATGTATTGAAAATAAAATGGGTTTATATATATATATATATATATATATGTATATATACACACACACACACACACACGCACACATTTTATTTTTTTATACATATTTTATTTATTACTTTGTTCAGAAACTGACCATTACGCTCCAGGTAACAGATAAAATACGTTCATATAATATAATATGTACGCAAATGCCTGTTAACAAAGATCTCACTACATATTCAGGACTGGGAGCCTCAGAAGTAATAATTTAGGGAAAAAAGCATCTGTCAACCACTAATGTGAATATTTGAAGCAGCATGTCCCACTCAATGTCAATGGTGATTACAGCTCTGCCTGTTGTTCATTCAACCTCACAGATGTTTTATCGCAGAGTAATGACTCCAGTGCATGATCCAGTTAGACTATCCCTGAGGCTTTACTGAACTTGTGCACTCATATTTTCCCTGATATTTCACTCTTGATATCATAGCCCATGTATCACTCCCATGCAGGGGGTTAATATGTTCTACTACAGTCTTGTTTTGAACAGAAAATGGCAGCTATTGTTTAATGGGTGAACACAATACAACCTTATCTTGCTTGTGCAGCAAGAGATTGTGTTTTTATTCATTCATTTATATGATTATTTATTTCCAGATTGTTCACAAACAAGTTCAAAGTGACATTGATGTCATTGTGTGGGAAACAGAGGGAAGGGCCTTTTAAAGAATCATTTATGAATTAAGTGTGGTTGGGAGAGGGCGTTCATAAGCTTTGCTCTCTGCAGAAGACACACGGTGTAGTGTGAGAAGTGCAATGCGCTGATTTGGGCAAAATCCCTATAGTTCCTACCTAGACAAACTGCAAGACCGCTGATGTAAGAGAGACACCAACTGGCCCACAGTGTTTACTCCATCCTAGCAGAGTGATGTACTTTCTCAAGTTGCTTTGGATAAAAATGTCTGCTTAATGTAATAAGTGTAAATGCAATAAAAAATGTCTCTAATTTATTTGCACTATTCACTAGAGTCTATGTTGCACTAGTGGATGTTATTCTCAACTGATTTAAAAGTGTAAAAGTCCAGTAACACAAATGTCTGTTTCCTCTAACAGTGATTTTGTATGTTATACTGTGTTTGTAAATTAGTATAATTTTGTGAATTCTGTTTTCCAAAGTAAAATTCTCATATCATCAATATCATTTTGTAATAGTTATTGGTTAAACAATACAATACAAAACAAACAAACAAATAAATAAACATTTCTGCATTATGCTGCGTTTTCCTTAATTATTTTTTATTTATTTATTTATTTATTTATTTATCATTTAGCTTGAAAAACGGCAGGTTACATTATGACAACTTACCCCATATAATTTTATTGTTAACTAAATCTAAAAAAAGTTTCTTGAAATAAAAATTAACTTGGTGTACTAAAAAACAACAACTAAAACTGAAATAAAAAAATATAAAAACTGTGTATACACATTTTTTCAAACTAATAAAAATAACAAAAACAAACGACAAAATTACCAAAACTTACTAAAATGAAAACAGAAAATATAAAAATAAAAACTAATGCAAAATATTATAAAAAAATTATAAAAGGTCTAAATGAAACTAAAATATCACTAATCCCAGTTTTTAATGTATGCAAAGAAAATGACTTTCAAAAATAAACCTACCTTGAGAAATGAAAGATTGAAAGTGTATGAAAACTAGCCTGTCTCCCCTATATAATAATACATTTTATATTACCTTTTTTATTTTTTTTATTTTTTTTTTATATTATTTTACATTCCATTAATTTAAGCTTTTAGTAATGTACAGTGTAATTTATAATTATAATTGGTATTAAAATGATAATACTTACATTATATAAATCTATACTATAAAATACACAGTACAAAAAAAAAAAAGTTTTCATCCATTCACTTGAATTTCCCTTATGCATAGGGAAGTAGTTTGATAGTAATATTTGTTTAAACGTATGTGAAAAGAGGAAAAACATGAATGCAATTGTGGATGTGTTAATCTTGTCACGTTGCTTCTTCCTGCTATTGTTTGCCTGAGTTTAAAACCGAGCCCAAAGATATTATCTTAGCTTGTTCACATTTTATAATTGATCTGATATCATTTGAAGCTGCGAGCATCAGACAAATATTCGAGTTATGCTGGGCCAGACAGGTGAAACACACAAAGGTTACTAGAGTTCATTTCTCCCAGCAGCAGAAGCGAGAGGAGGACCACGCCCTTTGCTCCACAAACCACGCCCAATATCTCAACTCTGCGCTCTGATTGGTTGGCGCGACTAACGGGGCGTCGATTTCCGGTATGCGGAGGCTGGAATTTCAGGTTTCTCTCTTGTGTGTTTCGGGGTAGCGGTGACGCGCGTCGCCCTGATCACCGACTCATTTCCATCTTCCCATTTTCCTGTCTTCATGCATTTGATTGTATGTGTTTAGTCTTAGATAAGTATGACTGAGAGCGCGGGGAATAAAAATGAGGATTGTCATGCAGCGAATGGTGTGAAACCAGGAAGAAATGGCATGGTGAAGAACCATCATCACCATCATCAGTATCAAAAGCAGGAGAAGGTGAGGCCACACCATGCATTGAGATCTTTGAATCCTGCATTGCTAATATTTCATATCTGCTTCTGCAATATGTTGTACGATGAAAATGATGATGTATGGCAAAACACAGCAGCTGTTCTCAATACTGTGTGTGTGCCAGGATTGTGCTCCGTTAGTGCATGACATGCAGTTTCGCTGTTTATGGCATGGTCACATGTGGAAAAGTAAAGTTTGACAGCCAGATGAGATGTAGACTTTCTCCTGATAATATCGTTTTATGAGCCCTGGCCATCGCAGCATCAAAAATATGGTGATGTGGTTAATGGGATATTTCCATAAGTGAAAACTCGTCTGGATAAACTGTGTTTGTTGAACCAGAAAGTTAATGTGCAACCTCATGCTGCATTTGCATTAATGTAAGTCAAATGCATTGAAAATGGCAAGTCAAGATATTAGTGTCTTAACATTAACAACTTTTTTTTTGACTTCAAGGACTTTTAAATACAAAACCAACTTTGAGAAAGTAATGTGACAACTAGCCTTGTCCTCCATAACAGTTATACTCCCTAATATAGATTTATATTGAATTATAAATAAATTATACTTTATAATTATAGTCTTTGTGTAGTTTATGTGAATATTTTCATTTATATTATTAATTATACTAATATAAATGGAGGTACATATTAGTATACAAGTTATAGAAAATATATCTATATTGTTAGATTCTAAGTTTATATGTATTGTTTTGTATAAAAACACTGTAGTAGTTTTAGTAATATACAGCAGTCAACATTTGAAGTGGATCAAAAAAGTTCATGAAAGTTGTGCTAAGACAAGAATGCATTTTGATTTTAGGTTTTAGGACAACTTTGATGAAAGGTTTTGATCCACTTCAGATGTTGACTAGTGCACATTATAATTTATAGTCTGTATGTAGTTTATGTATATTAAAGGTATATTAGTATATTTTATTTATATAGAAAATAGATTTATAGATTGATCAAGCCCTATATAGGTAATAAAGTTCTATTTTTACCCTGTATTTGATTAGTCTTTATAATAAATATACCATGGGTTTTAGTAATTTTGAGTAATATTTAAACATTATTGATATTAACATCTATATTTTATTTCATTTACGTTTATAGATAATAAATCTATCAATGGATCGTATATCTAAACAGGCAAATGCACTGAGGAAGTCAAGATCTTGATCTCATACCAGTTTTGTAAGCAACTCATGATTCAAGTTAAATCTCTAGGAATTTCTGTCATGTGCCTCCTGTACTGTAAGTTTTTTGATTGGGAAATCGGTCAGCTTAATCTATTCCAAGATATTCTGTGCTTTTTTTTATTGTCACAGCTTCTTTGTTTATCCAACTAAACTGTATTGTAGAGCCGTATCAGCTCTTTCGACTTCTTCTGATTGACTAACCATTGTAATGTTCAGCAACAGCTTTCAATGGTACATCACACACATCTAAGTTTTACAAATCTGTTGTCACGCATTTTTCAAAAGACTTTTCCTGGTGGGCGATTTCAGACTTGCAACTGAATGCAAAGTTGTGCTGCTGTCTTGGAGCTGGTGGCAGCTCACGTTGATGTCAGTAGTGTTGCTAGACTCCGTGGTATTTGTTAGTGGAGCATGACTAGTCACATGTGCCTGCAAATCACAGGGTTTTGAATGAACTGCTTCATCTGTTTTGTCCAAAACTTGTGCGTGATCCTTTCAAATGTTTGAATCTTTCAAGTCTTTTAATCAGTAACTACAATGTGATGGTATCATGACTACAGTGTTTTAATGGGTATTGTTTTACAGGTTTACCATGCTGCATGCAATGGAGAACTTTACAGCAGGCCGTTCATCGAGTCCTTTGAGGAAACTCCCATGCTGGTTGCTGTGCTCACGTACATGGGCTACGGCATCCTCACGATCTTTGGATATCTGCGGGATTTTATGAGGGAGTGGAAAATAGAAAAATGCCACATAGCCAGAGAAAGGGAGGAGCAGAAGGTAAACATTGTCATGTGTGCATAGTGGGAAAAAAGCAAATATATACACTGCAGTTCAAAAGTTTTTATTCAGCTTCAAAAGTACTTTTATTCAGCAGGAAAGAAATACATTTAATATATATTTAAATAGAAAGAAGTAATTGTAATAATATTTTACAATATTACTGTTTTTAGTGAAGTTTTGATTAAATAAATGCAGCCTTGGTTAGCATAAGAGACTTCTTTCAAAAACATAAATGTTACTGACCTCAAACATTTGAACGATACTAGTGTACTAATTTGAATGTAAAAAGGAAACTTTTTATTATCAATAAGGAATAATGTTACATGTTATAAGGAACATTTTTAAAGATTAAATTACAAATATTAGTAGTTTTTAAATGATAAAAACTCATATGCCTGAAAAAATGGTGTAATTTCCATAAAGCTGTGTAAAGCATTATGGTAATTTATTGGTGTAAGTTTGAGAGGAAGAAGTTATTTTGTCAGAGGAAGGATATTGTGCAGCTTACTGTTACTGTAAAGTACTTTAGGGCACTGAAAGGTTGCGCTTTGTTTTTTCTACACGCCTTTTATGGATGTTATTCTTCCTAAAATACTGTATCCAAGTCAACTTAGTCACCCAAACGCAAGGAGCTGTTTTCAGGTAGTGAACAAAAAATATCAAGTATGTGAATCTGTTCTTTTTTCTTTCTTTCTTTTTTTTTGTCCAGGACTTTGTTTCACTTTATCAAGACTTTGAGAATTTCTACACAAGGAATTTATACATGAGGATTCGGGACAGCTGGAACAGGCCCATTTGCAGTGTTCCTGGTGCCACATTTGACCTTGTTGAGCGCAGTTCCAATGATTACAACTGGACCTTTGAGTAAGTAGCCCGACTTGGAGCTGAACAAGAAAAAACACCACGTCTTTGACTGTTTTACCTCCCAAGATGAGAACTGCATTAATCTAATGATTATAATATCAAGGTCACTTTCAAGCCAATGTACAATAAGCTTTCAAAAGTAAGGCTGCTAGTGAAAGGACTTGATTATAACCTGAAATATGAGGTGAGTGAGGTTGCATGAGACTTACAATCCAGTCTAGGGTCGTCAAGGATTAGTTTTGGATCAAAAGAAATCTTACGCAAGTGTATTGTGCTCTTTCAGGTACACTGGGCGAGTGGTGAAGGATGTGATAAACCTTGGCTCGTATAATTATCTGGGCTTTGCAGAGAACACAGGCGCCTGTGCCACAGCTGCTGGAGAGCTGACGGTGAAATTTGGGGTGGGCGTGGCCAGCACTAGACAGGAAATGGGTGAGCGCTTATTAGTTACTGTTGCTTTTTGGGAAATATTTGGACATAAGGCACATTTAAGCATTAAACATAGGCATGCCACTCATTCCATGTACCATTTGTGCTACTGACATTATTGATAGCTCAAATTGTGTAGATTACTAAGGAAAAGTATGCTTTTAATATTTTTGATGTAAGCAACAACCTAAAATCCTAAGGGCCAGTCGCACAGAAAGCATTTTTGTGTTTAAAATTGTGATGCACAGGATAGATTTTTACAGTGCTCTGCCATGTGTGAAACGCTGCAAAAACTCGCAAGACACAGTTGCAATGGTCAAACATGTCCCTCTATCGCATGTTAACATAGAAAACAATGGAAAAACAGTGCAGTGGAGTGGAAAAACTCCTCCTCCTTTGTGAATGTCCTGTATTATAAGGCTAGTTTACTGTTTACTTAACTTTGATTTGAGGAATCCTGTGGAGAAGCGCTCAAAAAAAATGTCGCAAAACATAGTTTAGATGTGTCTAAGACATCCGTCTGAGTGTATATGGCTTTAGCAGCAGAGTTAGGGAATGAATTTATACGTTTTCAACTTTTCTGAGAGAATTTTACCAGATAAACGGTGTAACAGCTAAAGCTAAGCATGCTAATTAAAGAACTTTGGCTTAAACATTCTAGAAGTTAGATAATATTAGAAAAATACTGGGAAGGCTGTCAGATTGTCTCCAACATTGGCAGCATATTTTGATTTGGTTAATGTAAAACGTTTTGCAGTGAAACTGAATTGTGACACATCTTTTCTTCTGTATTGCGATTCCTACATCCAAGTATAACAGATTATCAAAAAATAAGAAAAATTTAGGGTGGGAGCAGGGTTGCCAAGTTTTCACAACAAAACTAGCCTGATTGCTATTCAAAACTAGTCCAATCACATTTCTGGGTGATCCCACGGTAAAAAATTGTGTTCCGGGGGTTTCTTGGCGGGGTTCTCCTGGTAAAATTCGCATTCCAGGGGATAAATATCACGTTCTTGGGGTCACTTTAACCTGCGGACATGAAAAACAAGTCACGGCAACAGTGTTAAAGTAAACAAATTCCACAAGAAAACCGTGTACTTGGCAACACTGGGCGGGAGGCTTGGTTTTGTCTATTGGTTGTTGATTAGATACAGGCAGGTCAGTTGAATACTAGCTTCCTGTTGATTGTAAGAAAGGGGCAGGTTTTAAGTGGACTAAACAAATGGAGAAGATGGATGAAAGAAATGAAAGAAGTCTGTTGTTTTCACTGAATGGTTTAGTTATGACATTTTGATTAAGATTTGTTTTAAAAGTGAAACATAGAACAGGAATGAATTGTTCTTTTCATGCTGTCTTTGAATCTAGTTATTTTATGGGCTTATGTGGGAGCTTTCTAGGATGACTTAACTTTCGAAATAAACACAGGTGTTGCTTCTCTAGCTACTGTTTATAGTAAGTGAGTGTTTACTTGCATTAGCTGATTTATTTGCGTGATTTGCTTAGGCAACATCGACAGGCATGAAGAGTTGGAGAAACTGGTGGCGTCATTCCTGGGAGTGGAGTCGGCTATGGCTTTCGGCATGGGGTTTGCAACCAACTCCATGAACATTCCTGCGTTAGCTGGCAAGGTTTGAAGCGCTAGACCGTTTAGATTCCTCTTTATCTCTCTTCTCCCTTGTCCCTATCTCTTGCTGTGATTAACCACTCTGGCAACTCCTAAAATTCATAGGAGTGTCAGCACAGGTGGATCCCGCCTTGACCTGTCAGTGCTTGTTTAATTGATACATAAGTTTCTGGTGTGTGAATGTTTTCCTTTGTTGGTTTAAGCACACTGGGTGGATATGTCATATTTTATCACCAGTGGAGAGGGAGGAGATTACTGTAATGGCACAGATAGACCACCGGTTCCAACTCAAACAGATTGTGTAGCTCACACAATGGAATGCACATGATAAGGCATAACTAAATCGCCACAGGAAACTTGCGCTTAGCTGCAAGTGCACCACAGAGATTTCCCAACCTCACTTCCTGTTGCAGGCCAAGAGAGGTCTAGTGATTTAGCAATAAAATGCCTGACTTTCCAGATTTACATGATCGAAACTACATGATGAACAAAGGATGCGTATTATTGCGAAAGTCACGCATTACAAAAACAGACAAAAGAAGCAGCAAAAAAGCTTTCACTCACATTTTTAAAAGGCATCATTTTAAAAGCTAATTAAAAAATGTAAGAATTTTTATATACACTACTATTCAAATACTTTTATTCAGCGAGGAAGCATTAAATTTTATATTTCAATTTCAAATAAATCCTGTTCTTTTGGACTTTTTGTCAATCATAAATCATAAATATAAAAAACATCATGGTTTCCACAAAAATATTAAGCATCACAACTGTTTTATCACAACTGTGATAATAAGAAATGTTAGCATATTAGAATAATTTCTGAAAGATCTGTCAAAATGAAGAATGGAATAATGGCTGCTTTAGGAATAAATGTCATTTTAAAATATTTAAAATGGTTTAATATTTACGTTTATTTTTGATTAAATAAATGCATTTCCTTACAGTGACCTGACACATTTTCTTCTGTTTGCAGGGATGTCTGATTCTCAGTGACGAGTTGAACCATGCCTCTCTGGTACTAGGAGCCCGGCTATCCGGCTCCACCATCCGGGTCTTTAAACACAATAGTGAGTTTACACTGATGGGCACATATCTTATCTTATCTTATCATCACCATATCTGTATGTCCTAATGCCTCAGTCCTTGTTCACAGCTGTTAACAGCACAAAAGTAAAGAATGAACATTTGGTGCAGCTGCAATGCACACAAAGCATGACACTGCAACTGCTTGAGTGGAAGATTGACAGACCTTGACCCATGTTAAAATCTTAAAGTTGAGGTCCTGAAGTTTACCTATTTGTATTCTGGATTGTTTTTGGACTTGTTTCTGAATGCCATTTTGGTTAATGTCCAGTCAAACACCATGAATACAAATTTTATCACTGGAAAGGTCAACTCTCCATCGCATTTCAGCTGTGTTATTCTAAATGAATCATTTAAATTGGCAATTTGGACAAATGACTGTCAGTGATTAATAAATGAGCTTCTAAATTGATAAAGTAACTTGAGGTGAATAGGTAATGGTCCTTGAAACCCTTGAGTCAGATTGTAGAGGCTTGGGGAATCTTCAGCAGGGCTCTGATTGCTTATTACTGAAGTGCTTGAAGCAGTTCTTGCACTGACGCTTTGTGTTGAATTTATGTGCTGTGGTTTCTTAAATTATGACCAAAGACACAGGTAACATTTTACTACACTATGACCCTGGAATACCACATAGTTTGCATATGGCTGATGAATGAAAACCACTTTATCAGTAGCTTATGTCACCAGTATCATGCCATTTAATCTCTATTTTTTTATGAAAAGCCTTACACAAATTTAAAAGTCTTTGGGTCAAATGTAGTTATTTTACTCTGAGTTAAACATTTTATTTGCTTAAATGCAGATATGCAGAGCCTGGAGAAGTTGCTCAGAGACGCTATCGTTCATGGTCAGCCTAGAACACATCGACCCTGGAAGAAAATCCTCATTCTTGTGGAGGGCATCTACAGGTGATTAAACTCTCTTGTTTACGTCAAATTTATTTCATTATTGCAAATGTGCATTCTCATGTACATTCTTGACAGTTTAACGATCAAATTAATTCTCACACGTTTCAAAGTTTAATGGACTATAACCTGTTATTTACTCAGTATGGAGGGCTCCATTATACGGCTGCCAGAAGTTATAGCCCTGAAAAAGAAGTACAAGGCCTATCTTTATCTGGATGAGGCTCACAGTATCGGGGCATTAGGACCCAACGCTCGAGGGGTGGTGGAGTATTTTGGGTTGGACCCCAAAGATGTAGACGTCATGATGGGCACCTTCACAAAGAGCTTCGGTGCTGCTGGTGGATACATAGGAGGGAGGAAGGTATAAAGTTCAAGTGCCAATTCATAAATTTTACAAATAGCAGAAGTCCAAACATTAATTTGTTATATACTCTTTATGTTTTTATTTAATACAAAGGTTGTAAAAAAGCAAAAAAAGATTTAGCAAATATATATATATATATATATATATATTTTAAAGATATCTGTTATGATCACCGAGACTTCATTTATTAAAAATGACTAAAAATACAGTAAAAAGCTATATATTATTATATTATTATAATGTGATTTAATGTGTAACATTATTATTTTTTTTAAATAATGTACAAGTCTTTACTGTCACTTTTGATCAATTTAATGCATCCTTGCTGAAGATATTTATATACATGTGTATATGTGTGTGTGTGTTTGTGTGTGTATGTATATATATATATATATATATATATATATATATATATATGTATATATGTATGTATGCATGTATGTATAATATATATTTTAAACATATTAAGTTTTGAATGATAGTGTATAATTTCCTTACAGTCATTTGTAAAACTCAGTTGTTTAACTGATATACAAAGCCGACAGAACATTTTGCATTTTGTCGTTTTGAAACATCTTGCTTTTTATGCTTTAGGATTTGATGGACTACCTGCGAACTCACTCTCACAGTGCAATTTACGCCACTTCTATGTCGCTTCCTGTCGTGGAGCAAATCATCACTTCTATGAAGTGCATTATGGGGAAGGATGGAACAACAATAGGTGAGTTTTACTTTATTTTACCTACTTTATTTTTCTTTGTATTTTTTAATATTTACAGAATCTGAGGCACCCAAAAATGTTATCATTTACTTGCCCTCATGTTGTTTCAAAAGAAGAAATATTGAATAATATAGTGGCTGTTTTATTCCTAACGAGTGTGAACCGAAGCTATTAAGCTTTGAAGAGGAAAGAAAACCACCATAAAAATAGCTTTGTGTGATGAAGAGATAAATTATGCAATCACATGTGTTTGGAATGACATGAGAGGGAGTAAACAGACAGAATTTAAATTTGAATTTTTTTTGGCAAGTAAATAGTCAACTGTGTGTTGTTGAGTGCACCACAAGGTGGCAGGATTGACCCAAAAATAAATAAGCAGCTTGGTGTTCAGCATTTTGAAGCTGCTTTACATTACATGTGTACACTTATTTACCTGCCAGATGTTTTTTTTTTTTCTTTTTTATCAAAGTGCCATTCTAGAACTTGCATAATGCAGCAGATAATACAGGTGGCATAGATACAGATCAAGATGCCAAACATTTCAAACAAGAATGCTGTGTCACAAAGTCACGAGATGAAGGTGTTAGGCAAAATCATCCAATGTGTGGTTTTTTTTGTTTTGTTTTTTTTTCATCTGGCAATCAGTCGTACAGTAAACAGTCATGTCTTCCTCCATATGTAATTTCCTGTTCTCATCTGCACATCATTCACTGAAAAGCGTCCCTTTACTTTGTCAACTCCATTGTTCTTGTCTTTGCTTTATTGGCTGTTTTATTTCACTGTGAAAATACAATCTTTATGTTTGTTTGCTCTGTGCGCTCTGGATAAACTTGGCCCAGAAATTGAAATAAGTATTTCTCAAGGATCACTTTGAAGTGAGACGAGGGCGGGGGGGGGGGAGATCTGTCGATGTGAGATTTTTCTTCATACAATTTCCCAGCGCTCATGAAATGAGACTGATTAGTTCAACAGCTGTACACAGACTCCGTCCAGGTAAAATATTTAGCTCAGAGTTAAAACCTCAGAAATGTGTTAACAATTACCCATGTAACTAGTGTGATCTGGCCCTTTGGTTAGACCCACCGAACTGCCTGTTTTCCCCCTGCCACTCAATCAACGCTGGCAGCTACAACAAACAGGCTCTACCGGTCCGCCGGGTCCAGGTGAAGTGCTCAATATGACTAATATGAGTATTACTTTGCTTGGCTAAGGGCTATTTTCATCTCCTTACAAAGACTTATTGTTTCCATCATCCTTAAAGATGTCTCCTGAGAACATCTAGCTGTCTCCCAGAGACTTTTCTCTTCTCCTTCACCTGCTAATGGACTTCCTGACTTTCACCAGCATCCCACATTGATGCAAAAAAAAAAAAAAACTCTTGAGCTATGAGATGAGCCAGCTCTTGTTTGGGATTAATAAGGTGCTTTTTTAATATAATTATTTTTATTTTCAATAACAAATGAAATTATCAGTATTTTAGTCTCTCCCCAACCAATCGAGAACAGACTAGAAAATCTCCGTTATTTTAAATTAATGCATTTGACTAATTTTGGATTTTTTGGGAGGAATTTTGAATCAAAAACCAATCATTCATATAACATTTTTCACATGCACACAAATTCAGTATTTATCCAAGACTACAAAGAATTGCTGTGCAAAAGAATTTGAGTGCATTTGGAGCTTTTTTATGCATGCAGTAATAACAGGTTACTGATTAACCGATGACATTTATGTAGATTAACTGATATTGGAGCATCTAAGAGTGAGAACAAAGGTGGACCTGAACAATCAGAGTGTTTGTGTGGGTTTGTTGGGGGTTGATGCACAAAGAAAACTAATCAAGCAAAGGTCAACTGGGAGACATCCTGTGTATCCTCATGGGAACTGAAACTCATTCGTCCCTGCTTTCTTTGGTCCTTTCATTCTCAGATTATGCATCCAACTCCAGCCACACTTGATCTGCTCTGTTTTACCCACATGTTTGATTTGAAGCCTGCAGCACTGTATTGATCTGACAAGTGACTTCAGTGTGAACAAATTGCCTCCAGCACTCATTTACTGCCAGGTTTACAATTTATATTCTTTCATAAAGTGTCATTTCATTTCTGTTGTGGCAAAACAAAAGATTTCAATCCCACCTTTCTAGCTTATGCAATATTAAAGCGTTTCAATATAGTTCTCGAAGGCAGTTTGACACCTACTTTCATCTGCCAAGTTTGCTTTGGATGTCATACTTGGATGTTCACTGTACTTGGGTAATTTTAGTCAGTGAAGCCGATTTCATCATCAGGATGACTATTATGTAGAATTTGTTTCATTATATGTGACCCTGGACCACAAAACCAGTCATGAGTGTCAATTTTTTGAAATTTATATATTTTCTATAGTTATTCCATATTTTCCAGTTAAAATGTCTTAGAATCCTTAAAACAAGATCAGGTTAGCTGAGAAGCAACACTGTGTACAATAGTAAGACTTGTTTTTCGGGAGTGTATCTTTAATATTTAATACAATTGTATTCTATTTAATTGCACTGGCAGAACTTTTTGAAGTATAAACAAGTTAAAAACAAAAGAAAAATCTGTCAGTGCAGTAAGACAAAAACACATATTCAAAATACAGTCTATTAAAACAACTCTTAAAATTACTTGAAGCAACAGTGCATAAAATATGATCTTGTTTTAGACATTTTTTTACTGGAAAAACAAGCAAATTAAAAACTCAAGTCATTTTTTTTTTCAGTTCAATAAGGTTTGTCCTGGACTGGCCTACATTTTCAATTCATTTATTGTTTCTGAATACAAATGCAGATGCTTTCACAGTCTAGTGCTTTCACAGTCCGTCGTGTCCTTGGCCTGAAGGGAAATAAAGTTTTCTTTTGATCAGATCTGGCTTTCAAACCATCTAAAACTTCTGGCGTCCCCACACAAACAAGCAGATAAGAAATATTCCTGGCCTTGCTCATTCTCAGGGGAAAATGAGCAAAAAATTTGAGAATTCGAAAGAATTTTGTCTCGTAAATCACAGTAGTTACACAAGTTGGCATTTTTATCTTTCTGTGGTGTGTGGTGATGAGCATACCTGATCTCATTGTTAAGTCTGGTTACTTCTCTGTACACACAGGCGGACTTGACAAACACTGGACATTCATCTTTGTCTCGAAGTGTTGACTTGCTCTGTGAGAGAGGGCAGATACACATGTTTTAGGTGTAAGAATGTGTTTACCCACACCCCCCCTTAAAACAGGGTAATGGATTGTTATTCCAGATGTGGTGATGTGCTTCTGTTTCTTTGACACTTCCATTGTTATGCAAGTATTTAAACTAGCTGACCTACCCTAACTAGCATCCATCAATCAATGACTAGAGCAGCAACATCTAATTGTTACTGAAAGTCAACAATGGGCTTCATTATTGGCTTATAGACATTATGCATGCATGGTAGCACCATATTTAATTTAGGACAGGAATTAAAATGAGGCTGTGAGGGATTGAAGTAGAGTGGATCATACTGTTGTTTAACAACAAGTTGAATGTTCAGCTGACAAAAAAAAAGTTTTGAAAGTTGTGAAAATTACGAGATATAGGACCTTTAACCAGTGTGTTCCATTGTAAATACTGTAAGTCTTTCCCTCACAGCACAATAATGTTAGCTGTTTTTTGCTGGACTTTAAATTTACCTTTAAATGAAAAACATGTAATTGAAATCCTGCATGTAAAGCAAGCAATGATATTTTTATAAGAATTATAGGATTTTATAGGATGTGCATTACTGTTTAAAAGTTTGGTGTCTTTTGGTGACTTCTATTTTTAATGTTTATGAAAGAAGTTTCTTAAACTCACCAAGCCTGCATTTATTTGATCAAAAGTACAGTAAAAACAGTAATCTTACAATATACTGTTATCTATTTTAATGTAAATTTAAATCTATTCCTGTGAATGCAAAGCTGAATTTTCAGCAGCAGTTGGTGTCACATGATCCTTCAGAAATCATTCTAATATGCTGATTTGGTGCTCAGGAAACTTTTCTTATCAATGTTGAAAACCGTTTTTGTGGAAACAGAAATTCAGAATTCTTTGATGAATAGAAAGTTCAAAAGAACAGCATTTATTTGAAATATAGATCTTTTGTAACTTATATATAAAATGTCTATTACTTTTGATTAGTTTAATGTGTAAAAAAAAATCTAACTGACCCCAAATTGGAATGCTAGTGTAAATGTAAAACGTGTTCTTGAATTCACAGGAGAAGTGATGTTACTGAGAAGAGTGAATGTGGATGACTGAAATGAATCAACTCATAAACGGGTGTAAAATCCCCTGTTCACTTTCTGCTGACTTGGACTTCAGCATCAGGACAGCTGCTAGCTAGTGAGCGCCATTGCAGCCCATGAATGATTGAGGCCTCAGATTTGAGCCTGGAAGGAGCTGCTTTGCTTCCTGTTGCCCTTCTCCAGAGAGGTCCTCGTAAGGGGCGAGGAGGCTTTCGGCACGTCAGCCGCCCTCAACTCGTGGTGCTTTTACTTATCTCCTCCCTTCAGATGAAAAGGAAGTAAGGAGGAACTAGGCGTTTCAAAAAAGGGAAACAGTCCCCACATCTGGAAGCTCTTTTGGTCCCTTTCGCTGCCTCTCTCTCTCCAGATCTTCCAGCTTTGGGTCTGGAAGAAGTTAGCGGGGGTGTGCGTTGTGAAACTAGCTGTTGAAAAGGTACCCCAGAAAGATTTACTTTGGAGACTCATGCTCCACCTC
>JAFVLL020043019.1:47276-94142 GCA_021397915.2 Tor tambroides
GCTGCTGTTTCATTCACTGTTTGTTTACTGGTCACATATTCTGATGTTGTGGTCAGCTGTGAGGCGTGAGGTGACGTGTGTCAGACTTGCAGCCGTGTGTGTGTGTGTGTGTGTGTAGTTGTCTGCTCTTGCTCTCAGTGCAAAGGTAGCCATTAACATCAAAGCTGCGGTTGGTCACATGTACTGCATTCTCTTCATGTTTGAGGATAGTCACCTCAACTAACCTCAAAAGGTTAGTTCAGCGCATCCAACTAACCTCAAAAGGTTAGTTCGCTCAGATTCGAGTCAGAATATTCACTTAAAAAGTGTTTTTCATGTATACCTCAGTATCTTGGAGTACTATGGTACAGAATGGGAATATGGTAATCATTCAGTATCTTGGATTACTGACACAAAAAAGACCCATGGTACTATCATGGCTTTTACATATTCATGTACTATGATATTTACACAGTATACCAACCACCAAATAAGTCCAAAAAGCATTGTGGTGTTACCATGTTGTTGTTGTTTTTTATTTGTTAACCAAGGCAAGGCCATGTAATTTACAAAAAAATACCATGGTAACACCATGGCTTCCATAGCTTTTGAAAATGTACTGCACCACGGTGTACCATAAATATCATGGTACTAAACCTTATGCACTATGTTATTTACATAGTATCCTAACTGACAAATAAGTCCCAGAAAATATGGTGTTACTATCTTTTTTACCACAGCAATAACATGTGATTTCCAAAAAACAAAAACAAAAAAAAAACATGGTACCATGGTAATATCATAGCTTTTGGACATGTACTGTACCATGGTGAATATCACGGTACTATACTTTATGCACTATGATATTTACATGGTATCTTAACCTACAAATAAGTCCCAGAAAGTATTGTGTTACCATGTTTTTTACCACAGCGATACCATGTAATTTACGAAAAATAAAAAAATAAACATGGTACCATGATAATGTCATAGCTTTTGGACATGTACTGTACCATGGTGAATACCATGGTACTAAATCTCATGTACTATGATATTTATGCTGTATCCCTATAAATATGTGCCAAAAAACATGGTGTTATCATGGTTTTTTTTTGGTTTTGGTTTTTTTTACCATAGCAATACCATGGTACTTTGAAATATGCCATGGTACTGCAGTTTATGTACCAAGGTATTTACTCCAAGGTATTTCCTAAAATACCATAGTACTACAGTACTATAGTACTATGGTAAATTTCCAACAAGCATTGTAGTACATGTCCAAAAGGTAAGGGTTAGAAAAATACATCAGAAATTTTAAAAAGTCATTATTTTTTTTATATCTATTACTCACCTGTCAAAATTATCTATTGATGTAAACAATATAAACTAGATTTATTTCTAGTCCAAATTACAGTACTACAAAGATACTATTATTTTGCATCATTTCTGTTATTATAACATTTTCACTACATACATACAGTACATACATAAATGTAAACTCTGTAAGTTCACGAATTAAGTTCCACTGAATGCCACATGTTCCATGTCTGAAAATCATTGTGAGACTTAGGAAGTGGGTGGTTTGGGCATGCACTTAACTATGATATTTCAGACTAGCTAAAGGTGAAAAGACAATTGTTTACATTTTATCTAATATCTTGCATGTTGTGAAGAGCAAAATGCTCTTTATTTTCTCTGTCTCTGTCTCTCTCTTTCCTTTTTGGCAGCCTGTAATTTTTCTTTTTCAATCACACTGGCTCCCATGGCAACTCTATCTGCTGAGTAGCCACACAAGCTCTGTGAAATTGTTCCAGGGCCCCTGTAATTGGGTCCAGGTTAGATGCAGAGAGTAATGTAGTGCGCCAGGAACATTATAGATGCTCGCTGTATGCAGCGTGGACGCCAGTGTTAGCTTTGATGTGACTATGTTACCTTTCACATTATTTGGGTCATAACAGCTCTTTTGATAAAAGGCTCTAAAATAAAGAACAAAGGGTTTGTATTTGCACAACCCTGTGATTGGAAACATATGTATGGAGAAAATAAGCTGTTTGGATCATCTATTATGAGATGAAGAAATTGCATACTTGTTGAATAAAAACAAGTATTTTTTGTTATAAAAATGAGTCATAATGACTAATATTTTGCACTTCAGTAAATCCAATTATTTTAGATATTATCACATGAAGCACATTTTCAAGGTTACTCGATGAATCATTTTTACAGAGAATTTTATACAGTAGTTTTTGCTCCATTGGCTGATAAATACGATTTAATAAGACTTAGATTTTTACTGTCGAAGCTGTGAAAAAATCTTTAATTTTATTTTATTTAGTTTTTGTTATTTTAATTGTATTTTATAGTTTAAATGAAAATAAAAAAATCTCTTTACGCATTTGTATTTGCATTTTTCTTTTTAAATAGCCTCCTATTCATCCATGCACTGCACTGATTTGAAAGCAGTATTGAATGCTGTGGTCCATTAGCGTCCCCTAAAGGACATTTGAAGAAAAATCTAAGCAGGTGCACTTATTGGGCTTGATTGTGCCCTGAGGACAACCAGCTCAAGCAAAAACATGTTTACACACATGCTTCAGAATCTGATAGTCAGAGAACACTGTGGAAAAAATTAAACACTTTAATCAGATAAGATACCGTCACGATCTGTGATTTGCTCAACACAATAAAACCTGTTTTTGCAGTTGGCATTTCCAATCAAAACTAGGCACAAAATATGCCACTGCATAATAGTTTAAAAATTATTAGCTGCTGGAAGAAGCATTCTATCATCAGGCAAAAAGGAAGAAATTATAAAATTCAATTCCAATTCAACACTAATGAAAATGCTTCCCCATATACTGAGAAATTTCAGGCATCATTCCTCCATTTAAAATGAATAAAACTTGGTGGGTATACTGAAAAAATAATTTTCTTAATTAATTTTATTGTCTTGTTTTCTA
Source organism: Tor tambroides (assembly GCA_021397915.2). Classification (NCBI taxonomy): domain Eukaryota; kingdom Metazoa; phylum Chordata; class Actinopteri; order Cypriniformes; family Cyprinidae; genus Tor; species Tor tambroides. Next base: position 50,216 of record JAFVLL020043019.1, read on the forward strand.
ATAAAAATATTTAAATGACCTGAAAACAAGATCAATTTACTGAAAAAGCATAATGAGACAATTATTAACCATTATCAAATGTTTTTTCCATATAGCATATTTTGTATTAGATGTACATTATTTAAAAACATCTGATATATATATATATATATATATGTGTGTGTGTGTGTGTGTGTGTGTGTGTGTGTGTGTGTTTGTATACATAGGCTATATTTGTGTGTGTATGATAGATGGATGGATGGATGGAGGGATGGATAGATGGAAGGAAGGAAGGAAGGAAGGAAGGAAGGAAGGAAGGAAGGAAGGAAACATACTCCAAAAATCATTGTTTTATTTACAACATATATACTCCAGAGGCCACTCTAGAGGCTCCTAGTAATTTGCATTAGTTTTTACAGTGTCTTGTGTGTTATCATCTGATAAAGGAGGCCAGGAAGAGAGAAGTTCCCTTCCAAATGTTCTAAAGCAAACAGGAAAGTAAGAGGAAATGAAAGCTGGAAAGTATGTGTTGGGGAATCCAAAACACTTCCAGCAGTTCAGCAGCAGCGCTAGTGTTGTGCTGGCTAAAACTATTCCAGCTTTTCCTTCCTGTAACAAGAAAAGAGGGATCTGGAGATTGGGAGAGGGGAGAATCCAACTGGATGAGCTCAACTGTTGACGATCCTTCATTTCTACCTATTCAGTTCAGTGAATTCTCCATTCGGTGTAATAGGTTTCAAAACGTGGTTTGTAATGTAGCCCTCTTTTCTTGTGTCACGTGTGTTATCCCAGAGCGGCAGTGAGGGGGTTGATAACGGGGGTTTTCCACGTGTACTGAATACTCATCATCCATATGACATATTTCTGGCATTCGACATCATCGCGTGGAACAGCCTATCTCTATATTTATGTAACAGGGATGTGTAGCTACACACAACATAACTCAACAGCCAAGATCTTTAGGGCCCAAATTATTAGTAGCGCTTGCCAAATCAAACATCACAATTACTATTGCTCATACTTAAGATTAGGGATTTAAACAAACCCTTAATCCAAAGCATTAAACTTAAAGTGCATAATTTGCCCTGACTCATGTCTGCTACAGACATGAATCATAATATCAAATTGTGCAGCTAACTGAAAAGTGTGAATGGGAAAATCCCCTAATATTTATATATGTATATATGTAAAATGTAAATTATATGGCATAAATCATACTTCAAATTATGCAGTGTGTACTTTTCCAGTAAAGGGGTATTTTTATACTAATTAAAATATAATATAAATTAGGTAAGTATAGTATAATCGTTTATATTATTTATAATCCTTTATTATTGTTTATTTTATTAAGTATTTTAAAAATATATATATTTTATATGGGTCTATATATAAATATAAAATAACTTGTTTTGAGAAAGTCTTTCTATTTGAAAATATACAAAAATGGACAATTATATTGATGACATTTTATTTATCTATCTATCTATCTCTCTATCTATCTATCTATCTATCTATCTATCTATCTATCTATCTATCTATATTTAAATATGCTTTAGTTATATATCCTCATATATTTTTGGTCTGTTTTGTAAATATATCTATTTTTAATACAAAAGTCAATGCAGCAAGAAGATGAAGTGGGGGAAAAATGAGTGTTTAGAGCTCTTAAAGGCTCGTGGCAACTGTTTTCCTACAGTTCTTTCCTTTATTCTTTTTTCTTAATTAAATACAGAGCGGCTTCTGTGGAAAAGAAGGGAGAGCAAAGATAAAGGGCTTGTGTGTAATGTTTCTGGCAAAGATTTCTTGGTGGGGCTGTAAAAATCCTAGTCTGCCTGGAAGGGGAAAGTCAAGATAGCATGTATACTGAAACAGAAGAACATAAGAGAGTATTTGGCTAAAACTGATTTGCGGAATGGTTCGACAGCTTCTGGGTAACAAAAAACAACAATCCACTCAATGCACTGGATCTGATTTTCCAAAAATCATTCTTTATTGTGAATTCTTTTTCTTTCTTTCTTTCTTTCTTTCTTTCTTTCTTTCTTTCTTTCTTTCTTTCTTTCTTTCTTTCAACACATTTGATTCTTTGCGAAAAATTACAAACAAAATCACAGTTTAAGAAATAAAGTTGCATTTTTAGATAATGTCATTTTGAGATATTAGGTCAGTAAAATACAGCATTCTATCTATTTTATTTTATTTTATTTTTTGTTATATTTTATTTTTATTATTTATTTATTTATAAAATAAAGTCACTTTTTTCTTCATATTTAACATCACATTGTGAGATACTGGATCAACATTACAAGAGAGTCACAACTGTAAGAAATAAAATTGCAGTTGTGAGGTTTATGTCACATTTAAGAGAAATAAAGTCACAGTTTTGAGATATTAAATCACATTTTGAGATATTCGGTCACAATTACAGTTCCAATTAGTAGAAATAATATGCCAATTTCAAGAAATAAAGTCACAATTATTATAAACATAATAAAAGTAAATAAATAAATTACATTTTTAATTTATTTGTATTAGTTTTAGAGCCCAACCATTAAGCTCCTTGTAACAGAAACTTAGAGTTGGATCTGAATGTGTGTGTGTGTGTGTGCGTGTGTGTGTGTGTACATATATATATATATATGTTATTAATTCATATTATAAAAATAAAATGTGTTTTAAAATAAAGTCTGATGCAGATTCATATACATACAACATTACTGTATATTATAAAAATAAAAATAAAATGTGTATAAAATCAAATGTGTGTGTGTGTGTGTGTGTGTATCCATTTGATTTTTTTAACATTTTTTAATTTTATGTTTTTCAGAAACTGACCATTACGCTGCAGGTAACAGCTAAAATATGCTCATATAATATGATGTTATGTATGCAAATGCCTGTTGTCAAAGATCTCACTACATATACAGGACTATGGGGCACCAAAAGTAATAATTTAAGAAAAAAAGCATCTGTCGAACACTAATGTGAATATTTGAGGCACCGTGTCCCGCCCAATGTCAATGGCAATTACAGCTCTGCCTGTTGTTCATTGAACCTCACAGATGTTTTATTGCAGAGTGCACTCCAGTGCATGATCCAGTTAGACTATCCCTGAGGCTTTACTGAACTTATGCACTCATATTTTCCCTGATATTTCACTCTTCATATCATAGCCCATGTATCACTCCCATGCAGGGGGTTAATGTCTTCTACAGTCTTGTTTTGAACAGAAAAGTGCAGCTACAGTATTGTGTTTAATGAGTGAACACAATACAACCTTATCTTGCTTGTGCAGCAAGAGATTGTATTTTTATTCATTCATTTATATGATTATTTATTTCCAGATTGTTCACAAACGGGTTCAAAGCGACATTGATGTCATTGTGTGGAAAACAGAGGGAAGGGCCTTCTTGGGTTGGTTGTTAAAGAATCATTTATGTCTTAAGTGTGGTTGGGAGAGGGCGTTCACAAGCTTTTCTCTCTGCAGAAGACACAGGGTGTAGTCTGAAATGTGCAATGCGCTGATTCGTGCAAAATGCCTATAGTTCCATACTCGACAAAGTGCAAGACCGGTGATGTAAGAGAGACACCAACTGGCCCACAATGTTTACTCCACCCTATAGTGATGTACTGTCTCAAGTTGCTTGGGATAAAACCGTCTGCTTAATGTAATAAATGTAAATGCAATAAAAATGTCTCTAATTTATTTGTACTATTCATTAGTTTATATGGTGCACTATTCTCATATGAAGAACTGATTTAAAGGTGTAAAAGTCCAGTAACACAAATGTCTGTTTCCTCTAACAATGGTTTTGTATGTTGTACTGTGTTTGTAAATTAGTATAATTTTGTGAATTCGGTTGTCCAAAGTAAAAATTCCAATATCATCAATATCATTTTTGTAATACATGTTTGCTAAACAAGACAACAAAATAAAAAAAAACATTTATGCATATAAATATTATTATCTACATATTATTTTGCTGTTTGTTTGTTTGTTTGTTTGTTTAATTTAGCATAAAAACTTTAATAATTCCAGGTTACATTATGACAGCTTATCACATATAATTTTATAGTTTACTAAAACTTAAAAAAAAAAAGTTTCTTGAAATAAAAATAACTAAAATGAACTTTATGTATACTAAAAACTACATCTAAAACTGAAATTTAAAAAATATATAAAACTGTATAAACATTTTTTCAAACTAATAAAAATAACAAAAACAAATGACAGAGTTACTAAAACTTACTAAAATGAAAACAGAATATATAAAAATAAAAACTAATGCAAAATATTAATTTAAAAAACTATAAAAGGTCTAAATGATACTAAAATAACACTAATCCCAGATTTTAATGAATGTAAAGAAACTGACTTTCAAAGATAAACCTACTTTGAGAAATAAAATATTCACTGGAGTAAAACGTGACAACTAGCCCAGTCCCTTCTCATAATAATAATAATAATAATTTTATATGTGTGTGTGTGTATATATATATATATATATATATATATATATACATACATAAACATATTTTATTATTATTATTATGTAATTAATTTTAGGTTTTAGTAATGTACAGTATAATTTCTAATTATAATTTGTATTAAAATTATAATACTTACATTTATATAAAACTTTACTTATAGTCACGTTTAGCTAATAGCTAATATTGTATAAAATACTAAGTGGAAAATATATATAAAAAATTCTTGATTTTCATCCATTCACTTGAATTGGGAAGTAGGGAAAGTAGCTTGATAGTAATATTTGTAAAAGTATATGTGAAAAGAGGAAATACATAGCTATAGCTCGGGAAATAGATGCAATCGTGGATGTGTAAATCTTGTCACGTTGCTTCTTCCTCCTTTTGTTTGTGTGAATTAAAAGCCGAGCCCAAACATATTATCTTAGCTTTTTCACATTTTATAACTGATCTGATATCATTTGCAGCTTCAAGCATCAGACAAATATTCGAGTTATGCAGGGCCAGACAGGTGAAACACGGAGGTTACTAGAGTTCATTTCTCCCAGCAGCAGGAGCGGGCCACGCTCTTTGCTATACAAACCACGCCCAATATCTCAAATCTCCGTTCTGATTGGTTGGCGCGACTAACGGGGCGTCGATTTCCGGTATCCGGAGGCTGGAATTTCAGGTTTCCCTCTTGTGGGTTTCGGGGTAGCGGTGAGGCGCGTCGCCCTGATCACCGATTCATTCCCGTCTTTCCGTCTTCATGCATTTGATTGTATGTATTCAGTCTTAGATAAGTATGACTGAGAGCGCGGGGAATAAAAATGAGGATTGTGATGCAGCGAATGGCGTGAAACCAGGAAGAAATGGCATGGTGAAGAACCATCATCACCATCATCAGTATCAAAAGCAGGAGAAGGTGAGGCCACATCATGCATTGAAATATTTGAATCCTGCATGGCTAATATTTCATATCTGCTTGTGCAATATGTTGTACGATGAAAATGATGATGCTTGGCAACACACAACAGCTGTTCTCAATACTGTGTGTGCCAGGATTGTGCTCGGTTAGTGCATGACATGCAGTTTCACTGTTTATGGCATGGTCACATGTGGAAAAGTAAAGTTTGACAGCCAGATGAGATATAGACTTTCTCCTGATAATATCGTTTTATGAGACCTGGCCATTGCAGCATCAAACTTATGATCATGTGGCTAATGTGATTTATATCTGGTTAGTCTATAATAAATATACTATTGATTTTAGTAACACATTGTATTTTTAATCTGTATTTTATCTTTATTTTTTGTAATATTTAAATATTAATATTACCATCTATATTTTATTACATTTAAGTTTATAGCTAATAAATCTATCAATGGATCTTATAGCTAAATAGGCAAATGCTCTGAGGAAGTCAAGTCAAGATCCTGATCTCATACCAGAGTCTTGTGCGGGTGATTGTAAGCAACTCATGATTCAAGTTAAAGCTCTAGGAGTTTCTGTCATGTGCCTTCTGTACTGTAAGTGGTTGGAGTGGGAGATCGGTCAGCTTTATCTATTCCAAGCTATTCTGTACTTTTTTTTATTGTCACAGCTCCTTTGTTTATCCAATTAAACTGTCTTGTAAAGTCAAATCAGCTCTTTCGGCTTCTGCTCAGATTCACTCTCCATTGTAATGTTCAGCAACAGCTTACAAAGGTATATCAGACACATCTAAGTTTTGAAAAGCTGTTATCACGCATTTTTCATGAGTCTTTTCCTGGAAGGCGCTTTCAGCTTTGCAGCTGAATGCAAAGTTGTGCTGCTGTCTTGGAGCTGGTGGCAGCTCACGTGGATGTCAGTGTTGCTAGACTCTGTGGTATTTGTTAGTGGAGCATGACTAGTCACATGTGCCTGCAAATCACAGGGTTTTGAATGAACTACTTTATCTGTTTGGTCCAAAACCTGTGCGTGATCCTTTGGTCACCATGTGTAACAGAGTTTTTGACAATGAGAGGCCAAACTTTCAAACTGTTTAAGTTTATCTGACTTTTGCGCAGTAGCTTGCCACTGTCTCAGGACTGAACTGTTAAAGTAACCAAAAATAATCTGTTGTTTCTGCAAATGTTTGAATTTTACACGTCTTGTAATCAGTAACCACAATGTGATGGTACCATGACTACAGTGTTTTAATGGGTATTGCTTTACAGGTATACCATGCTGCATGCAATGGAGAGCTTTACAGCAGGCCGTTCATCGAGTCCTTTGAGGAAACTCCCATGCTGGTTGCTGTGCTCACGTACATGGGCTACGGCATCCTCACCATCTTTGGATATCTGCGGGATTTCATGAGGGAGTGGAAAATAGAAAAATGCCACATAGCAAGAGAAAGGGAGGAGCAGAAGGTAAACATTGTCATGTGTGCATGGTAGGAAAAAAGCAAATATATACTCTACCATGCAAAAGTTTTTTTTTTTTTTTTAATTAGTACTTTTATTCAGCAGGAATGAAATACATTTTAAAAATATATTAAAATAGAAAGAAAATGTAATAATATTTTACAATATCAGTGTTTTTAGTGTAGTTTTGATCAAATAACTGCAACCTTGGTTAGCATTAGAGACTTCTTTCAAAAATCTTTCTTACTATCTTACATTAAGTTTTAATGTAAAAATGAAACTTTTTATTATCAATAAAGTGGTTTATCGTAAAATTTCCTGGCAGTTTGATGTAATAAGGAACATTTTTACAATTAAATTACAAAAATTAGAAATTATTTATGTTTTTAAATTATGAAAACTCACATGCCTGAAAAATAGTGTAATTTCCATGGTTTTTCTGTGACTCCTCCAAAAATGAAGCTGTGTAAAGCATTATTATAATTTATTGGTGTAAGTTTGAGAGGAAGTGGTTATTTTGTCAGAGGAAGGATATTATGCAGTTTACCGTTACTGTAAAGTACTTTAGGGCACTGAAAGGGTGCGCTTTGTTTTTCTACACGCCTTTTATGGATGTCATTCTTCCTAAAATATTGGATCCAAGTCAACTTAGTCACCCAAATATAAGGAGCTGTTTTCAGGTCGTGAACCAAAAACTGTGACCCTGGACCACAAAACCTGTCTTAAGTGTCAATTTTTTGAAATTGAGATTTGTACACCATCTAAAAGCTGACTAAATAAGCTTTCCATTGATGTATGGTTTGTTAGGATCGGACAATATTTGGCCGAGATACAACTATTTGAAAATCTGGAATCTGAGGGTGCAAAAAAAATCTAAATATTGTGAAAATCGCCTTTAAAGTTGTCCAAATGAAGTTCTTAGCAATGCATATTACTAATCAAAAATGAAGTTTTGAGATATTTATGGTAAGAAATTTACAAAATATCTTCATGGAACATGATCTTTACTTAATATCCTAATGATTTTTGGCATAAAAGAAAAATCGATAATTTTGACCCACACAATGTATTTTTGGCTATTGCTACAAATATACCCCAGCGACTTAAGACTGGTTTTGTGGTCCAGGGTCACAAATATCAAGTATGTGACTCTGTTCTTGTTTCTTTTCTTTTTTTTCTCCAGGACTTTGTTCCACTTTATCAAGACTTTGAGAATTTCTACACAAGGAATTTATACATGAGGATACGGGACAGCTGGAACAGGCCCATTTGCAGTGTTCCTGGGGCCACGTTTGACCTTGTTGAGCGGAGCTCCAATGATTACAACTGGACCTTTGAGTAAGTAGCCCGTCTTGGACCTGAACCGGAAAAAAACACCACGTCTTTGACTGTTTTACCTCCCAAGATCTGAGCTGCATTAATCTGATGATTATAATATCAAGGTCACTTTCAAGCCAACATACAATAAGCTTTCAAAAGTAAGGCTGCTAGTGAAAGGACTTGATTATAACCTGAAATATGAGGTGACTGCGGTTGCATGAGATTTCCAATCCAGTCTAGGGTCGTCAAGGATTAGTTTTGGCTCAAAAGAAATCTTACACAAGTGTATTGTTCTCTTTCAGGTACACTGGTCGAGTGGTGAAGGATGTGATAAACCTTGGCTCATATAATTATCTGGGCTTTGCAGAGAACACAGGTGCCTGTGCCACAGTTGCTGGAGAGGTGACAGTGAAATTTGGGGTGGGCGTGGCCAGCACCAGACAGGAAATGGGTGAGTGCTTATTGGTTACTGTTGCTTTTTGGAAAATATTGGGACATAAATGTCCATAAGGCACATTTAAGCATTAAACATAGGCATGCAACTCATTCCATGTGTTATTTGTGCTACTGACATTATTGATAGCTCAAATTGTGTAGATTACTTAAGTGCGCTTTTATTTTTTTTTTTGAAGTTGACCAGTAAGCAACCACCTAAAAAACACCCAGAACACACTGGAGAATTAATAGACACACTGTAGAACTAAGGACCAGTCACACAGAAAGCATTTTTTTGTTTAAAATTGTGATACATAGAATAGTGGAATAAAAAAAACACTAAATCTAGAGACACGTTTTTTTAGAAGTCAAACTTATTTTAACTTAAGTGCTACGTTTTTACAATGCCGTGTCATGCGTGAAATGGCAAAAGGCACAAGACACAATCGCAATGGACAAACATGTCCGTCTACCACATGTTAACATAGAAAACAATGAAAAACAGTGCAGTGGAGTGCAAAAACTCGTTCTGTGTGAATGTCCTGTATTATAAGGCTAGTTTACTGTTTGCTAAACTGATATAAGGAATCCTGTGGGGAAGTGCTCAAAAAATGTCGCAAGACATAGATGAGTGTAATCTAAGACATCCGTTTGAGTGTGTATGGCTTTAGCAGCAGTGTTAGGGAATGAATTTAAACATTTTCAGCTTTTCTGAGAAAGTTTTACTAGATAAACTGTGTAAGAGCTAAAGCTAAACATGCTAATTAAAGAATTCTGGCTAAAAAAAGAGAAAAATAGTAGATGTCAGGCTGATATCTTTCATAATTAAACTGAAGTTGTGACATCTTTTTTTATACATATAGAAAACGTTAGGGCAGGAGACTTGGTTCTGTCTATTGGTTGTTGATTGAATGGCGACAGATCAGTTGAATGCGAGCTTCCCGTTGATTGTAAAAAAAGGGGCAGGGTTTAAGTGGACTAAACAAATGGAGAAGTTTGTCATACATCACCAGAAAGAAGTCTATCATTTTCACTGGATAGTTCAGTTATGATATTTTGATTAGGATTTGTAAGATTTGTTTTAAAAGTGAAACATATACATGAATGAATGGTTCACCAAGCAATCAATAATGTGCATTAGAAAATGGTGAATTTTCATTTCATGCCATCTTTGAATCTAGTTATTACATGGGCTTCTGTGGGAGCTTTCTAGGATGGCTTTACTTTCGAAATAAACACAGGTGTTGGTTCTCTAGCTACTGTTTATAATAAGTGAGTGTTTGCTTGCATTAGCTGATTTATTTGTGTGATTTGCTTAGGCAACCTCGACAGGCATGAAGAGTTGGAGAAACTGGTGGCGTCATTCCTGGGAGTGGAGTCGGCTATGGCTTTCGGCATGGGGTTTGCAACCAACTCCATGAACATTCCTGCATTAGCTGGCAAGGTTTGAAGTGCTAGACCATTTAGTTTCCTCACTATCTCTCTTCTGCTTTGCCAGCTTCTACGTCCCTATCTCTTGCTGTGATGAACCACCCAGGCAACTCCTAAAATTCATAGGAGTGTCAGCACAGGCGGATCCCATCTTGACCTGTCAGTGCTTGTTTAAATGATACAAAAGTTGCTGGTGTGTGAATGTTTTCCTTTGTTGGTTTAAGCACACTGGGTGGATATGTCACGTTTTATCACCAGTGCAAAGGGAGGAGATTATATAGATAGACCACCAGTTCCAACTCAAACAGTTTTTGTAGCGCATACAATGGAATGCACTTGATAAGGCATAACTAAATCGCCACAGGAAACTTGTGTTTAGCTGCAAGTGCACCACAGAGATTTCCCAACCTCACTTCCTGTTGCAGGCCAAGAGAGGTCTAGTAATTTAGTACTAAAACGCCTGAATTTCCAGATTTACGTGATCGAAACTGATTTCAAAGGATGCATATTATTGCGAAAGACAGGCATTAAAAAACAGAGACAAAAGAAGCAGCAAAAACCGCTTTCACTCATGCTTTTAATAAGCATAATTTCAAAAGCTAATTAAAAAAAAAAGTAATAATTTTTTATATACACTACTATTCAAATTAAGTAGCCAGTAAGGAAGTACTTTTATTCAGCAAGGATGCATTAAATTTTCAATTTCAATTTCAAATCCTGTTATTTTGGATTTTTTTGTAAAAAAAAAAAAAAAAATTTGGTTTCCACAAAAATATTAAGCGTCGCAACTGTTTTCAACTGTGATAATAATAAGAAATGTTACTTGAGCACCAAATCAGCATATTAGAATGATTTCTGAAAGATCATGTGACACTGAAGACTGGAGTAATGACTGTTGAAAATCCAGCTTTCAGAATAAATCACATTTTAAAATATTTAAAAATGTTTCATATTTAAAATGTGAAATATTTTAACAATTATTTTTGATCTAATAAATGCTTTTCCTTACAGTGACACTGACACAGTTTTTCCTGTTTGCAGGGATGTCTGATTCTAAGTGATGAGTTGAACCATGCCTCTCTGGTACTGGGAGCCCGGCTGTCCGGCTCCACCATCCGGGTCTTTAAACACAATAGTGAGTTTACACTGACAGGCACATGTCTTATCTTATCATCACCATATCTATATCTCAACACCCTCAGTCCTTGTTCACAGCTGTTAACAGCACAAGGTAAAGAATGAACTTTTGGTGCAGCTCCAATACACACAAAGCATGATGCTGCAACTGCTTGAGTGGACGATTGACAGACCTTGACCCATGTTAAAATGTTGAAGTTGAGGTCCTGAAGTTTACTTATTTGTAGTCTGCTTTGTTTTTGGACTTGTTTCTGAATGCCATTTTGGTTAATGTCCAGTCAAACACCATGAATACAAATTTTATCACTGGAAAGGTCAGCTCTCCATTGCATTTCTGCTGTGTTATTCTAAATGGATCATTTAAATTGGCAATTTGGACAGATGACTGTCAGTGATTAATAAATGAGCTTCTAAATTGATAAAGTAACTTGAGGTGAATAGGTAATGGTCCTTGAAACACTTGAGTCAGATTGTAGAGGCTTGGGGAAACTTCAGCAGCACTCTGATTACTTATTACTGAAGCACTTGAAGCAGTTCTTGCACTGACACTTTGTAATGAATTTATGTGCTGTGGTTCCTTAAATTATGACCAAGGACATAGGCAACATTTTACTACACTATGACCCCAGAATACAACATAGTTTTCATATGGCTGATGAAAGAAAACCACTTTATCAGCTTGTCACCAATATTATTTCATTTAATCTTTATATTTTTATGAAGACAAGCCTTACACAAATTTAAAAAAGTCTTTGGATAAAATGTAATTATTTTACTCTGAGTTAAAAATTTTATTTGCTTAAATGCAGATATGCAGAGCCTGGAGAAGTTGCTCAGAGACGCTATCGTTCATGGCCAGCCTAGAACACATCAACCCTGGAAGAAAATTCTCATTCTTGTGGAAGGCATCTACAGGTGATTAAACTCTCTCACTTTCTGCAGATGTGCATCTGTACCGCTGTGGCTTTCTCAGGTGTGGAACATGTTATCACATGTACATTGCTGCACTCTTGACAGTTTAACTATCAAATTAATTGCCACACAAGTTTAATGTACTCTAACCTGTTCTTTACTCAGTATGGAGGGCTCCATCATACGGTTGCCAGAAGTTATAGCCCTGAAAAAGAATTACAAGGCCTATCTTTACCTGGATGAGGCTCACAGTATCGGGGCATTAGGACCCAACGGTCGAGGGGTGGTGGAGTATTTTGGATTGGACCCCAAAGATGTAGATGTCATGATGGGCACCTTCACAAAGAGTTTCGGTGCTGCTGGTGGATACATAGGAGGAAGGAAGGTATGAAGTTCAATTGCCAGTTTGTAATCGCAATACATTTTTTCACAAATGTCTCATTATATACTTTCTTTATGTTTTTATGTAATACGAAGGTTGTGAAAAGTAACCATTCAAAAGTTTGGGGTCAATAAGATTTTTGAGTTGAATTTTCTTTTTTTAAAGAAATCCGTTAATATCACCAAGGCTGCATTTATTAAAAATGATATATATTATTATAATGTGATTTATTTAAAAAAAAAAATCTTATTACAATTTAATTTTAGCCATTTTTCTAGTTTAGTGTGTTTTAAATTGTGATTTATTCCTGATGGCAAAGCTGAATTTCAGCAGCCATTACTCTTAAAAAGTCTTCAATCACAGGATCCCTCTAAAATAATTTGAATTTGCTAATTTGATTATCAAAAATATTTTTTCATTAGTGTTATTGTTGAAAACAGCTGTGCTGCTTAATATTTTTGTGGAAACCATGATATATATATATATATATATATATATATATATGTTTTTTCAGGATTCTTGATGAATAGAGAAAGAACATTGTTTATTTGAAATAATGTACAAGTCTTTACTGTCACTTTTGATCAGTCTAATGCATCCTTGCCAAGATTTTTTTTTTCTAAAAGTTTTGAATGATATTGTATAATTTCCTTACAGTCATTTGTAAAACTAATATACAAAGACGACAGCATGTTTAGTCATTATGAAACATCTTGCTTTTTATGCTTTAGGATTTGATAGACTACCTGCGAACTCACTCTCACAGTGCGATTTACGCCACCTCTATGTCGCTTCCTGTCGTGGAGCAAATCATCACTTCTATGAAGTGCATTATGGGGAAGGATGGAACGACAATAGGTGAGTTTTACTTTATTTTTCTTGGCATTTTTTTTAAAATTTATTTATGTCTTACCTACCCTCACGCTACCCTCCAAAACCAGGTTATTTTATTTCATCCATGGAACTCAAAAGAAGTATTGAATAATATAGTGGCTGTCTTTTTCTAATGAATGTTATCTGAAGGTTTAAGCTTTGAAAAGGAAAAAAGCACCATAAAAGTTTTCCACATGACTTGTGTACAAGTCTCATGAAGCCATACAATAGATTTGTGTGAGGAAGAGATTCATTATACAGTCACACAGGTTTAAAATGACACCAGAGTGAGTAAACAAATACAGAATTTGAATTTTTAGGCAAGTAAATGTCAACTGTGTGTTGTTGAGTGCACCACAAGGTGGCAGGATTGACCCAAAAATAGATAATCAGCTTGCAAGGATGTACCATGGTACATCCTTTGCTTTACATTACATGTGTACACTTACTTACCTGCCAGAAGTTTTTTTTTTTTCTTTTTTTTTTAATCAAAGTGCCATGCTAGAACTTGCATATTTCAGCAGATAATTCAGGTGGCATAGATACAGATCAAGATGCCAAACATTTCAAACAAGAATGCTGTCTCACAAAGTCACAGGACAAGAGTCATCTGTTCTATTCATGAGATGAAGGTGTTAGGCTTAACAAAATCAGCCAGTGTGTATTGTGTTTTTTTTTGTGTGTGTGTGTTTTTTTTTCCGTTTGGCAATCAGTCGTGCAGTTAACAGCCACGTCTTCCTCTGTATGTAATTTCCTGTTCTAATCTGCACATCATTCACTGAAAAGCGTCCCTTTACTTTGTCAACTCCATTGTTCTTGTCTTTGCTTTATTGGCTGTTTCATTTCACTGTGAAAATACAATCTTTATGTTTGTTTGCTCTGTGCGCTCTGGATAAACTTGGCCCAGAAATTGAAATAAGTGTTTCTCAAGGATCACTTTGAAGTAAGACGAGGGGGGAAAAAAAGATCTGTCGATGTGAGATTTTTCTTCATGCAATTTCCCAGCGCTCATGAAATGAGACTGATTAGTTCAACAGCTGTACATAGTCTCCGTCCAGGTAAAATATTTAGCTCAAAGTTTAAACCTCAGAAATGTGTTAACAATTACCCATGTAACTAGTGTGATCTGGCCCTTTGGTTAGACCCACCAAACTGCCTGTTTTCCTCCCTGCCACTCAATCAACGCTGGCAGCTACAACAAACAGGCTCTACCGGTCCGCCGGGTCCAGGTGAAGTGCTCAATATGACTAATATGAGTATTACTTTGCTTGGCTAAGGGCTATTTTCATCTCCTTACAAAGACTTATTGTTTCCATCATCCTTAAAGATGTCTCCTGAGAGCGTCTTGCTGTCTCCCAGAGACTTTTCTCTTCTCCTTCACCTGCTAATGGACTTCTTGACTTTCACCAGCATCCCACATTGATGCAGAAAAAGATCTAAACTCTTGACCTATGAGATGATCCAGCTTTCGTTTGGCATTTATAAATACTTTTTATTTTCAAGAACAAATGCAATTATTTATGCAGAGACAGTGTTTTTTTTAGTATTTCAGTCTCTCCCCAACAGACTAGAAAATAATAATTAAAAAGTTGCAATCATTAAAAATTTGAAATAAAAATAAGAATATATATATATATATATATATATATATATATATATATATATATATATATATATATATATATATATATATATATATATATATATATATATCTGTTATTTTAGAGTAGTGCATTTGACCATGGATTTTATGGGGGGGGAATTTGCTCATTGTCATTCATATTAAATTCTTCACACGCACACCCTTCTCTTTAATAAATTTAGTATTTATCTAGAACTACAAAGAATTGCTGTGCGAAAGTATTTGAATGCATTTGGGGATTTTAGGTGCATGCAGTAATAATAGGTTACTGATTAACCGATGACATTTATGTAGATTAACTGATAATGGAGCATCTAAGAGTGAGAACAAAGGTGGACCCGAACAATCAGAGTGTTTGTGTGGGTTTGTTGGGGGTTGATGCACAAAGAAAACTAATCAAGAAAAGGTCAACTGGGAGACATCCTGTGTATCCTCAAGGGAACTGAAACTTATTCGTCCCTGCTTTCTTTGGTTCTTTCATTCTCACTTTATGCATCCAACTCCAGCCACACTTGATCTGCTGTATTTCACTCACATGTTTGATTTGAAGCCTGCAGCACTGTATTGATCTGACAAGTGACTTCAGTGTGAACAAATTGCCTCCAGCACTCATTTACTGCCAGGTTTACAATTTATATTCTTTCATAAAGTGTCATTTCATTTCTGTTGTGGCAAAACAAAGATTTCAATCCTACTTTTCTAGCTTAGGCAATATTAAATTGTTTCAATAGTTCTTGAAGGCAATTTGACACCTACTTTCATATGCCGAGTTTGCTTTGGATGTCATACTTGGAGGTTCGCTGTACTTGGGTAATTTTAGTCAGTGTAGCCGATTTCATCATCAGGATGACTATTATGTAGAGTTTGTTTCATTATATAGTGTTTATTCCATCTAGTGGTTTGTTTCCATTTGTCCTCCATGCACACTGCAAAAATATTTTTCAGTTAAAATATCTAATAATCCTTGAAACAAGATCAGTTTAGCTGAGAAGCAATACAATTAAAACTTGTTTTTAGTGAGTGTATCTTTAATATTGAATATAATTGTACTGGCTGAGTTTTTCCCCACTTTTTAAGTATAAACAAGTTAAAAACAAGCGAAAAAGTCTGTCAGTGCCGTAAGACAAAAACACTTATATTCAAAATGCAGTCTATTAAAACAACTCTTAAAATTACTTGAAGCAACAGTACATAAAATATTATCTTGTTTTAAGGATTTTTAGACATTTTTACTGGAAAACAAGCCAATTAAGAACTCAAGTCTTTTTTTTCTTTTTTTTTTTTAGTTCAATGAGGTTTGTCCTGGACTGGCCTACATTTTCAGTTCATTTATTGTTTCTGAATACAGATGCAGATGCTTTCACAGTCTAGTGGTTTCACAGTCCGACGTGTCCTTGGCCTGAAGGGAAATAAAGTTTTCTTTCAATCAGATCTGGCTTTCAAACCATCCAAAACTCCTGGCATCCCCACACAAACACGCAGATAAGAAATATTCCTGGCTTTGCTCATTCTCAGGTGAAAATGAGCAAAAAATTTGAGAATTCGAAAGATTTTGCCTTGTAAATCACAGTAGTTAGTTACCCAAGCTGGCATTTTTGTCTTGCTCTGGTGTGTGGTGATGAGCATACCTGCTCTCATTGTTAAGCCTGGTTACTTCTCTGTACACACAGGCGGACTTGACAAACACTGGGCATTCGTCTTTGTCTCGAGGTGTTGACTTGCTCTGTGAGAGAGGGCAGATACACATGTTTTAGGTGTAAGAATGTGTTTACCCACACCCCCCAGAGAAGGGTAATGGATTGTTTTCCCAGATGTTGTGATGTGCTTCTGTTTCTTTGACACTTCCATTGTTGTGCGAGTTTTTAAAACTAACAGACCTACCCTAACTAGTATCCTTCAATGACTAGAGCTGAAACACCTAATTGTTACTGAAAAAGTCAACAGTGGATTTCATTATTGACTTATAGGCATTAGTCAGGGTAGCACCAATATTTAATTTCTGACAAGAATTAAAATGAGGCTGTGAGGGATAGAAGTGCAGTGGATTGTACTGTTGTTTAACAACCTGCTGAATGTTCCAAAAAAAGCTTTCAGTGGATAAAAACTCCATAAAACAGGTCTGAAAGTTGTGAGTTGTGAAAATTACAGGATATAGGACCTTTAACCAGTGCGTGCCATTGTAAAGACTGTAAGTCTTTCCTTCACAGCCTAATTTTTATCAGCGTGAAATTCAATGTTACCACAGCGCAATGGAAAAAGTTAGCACGATAATGTTAACTATTTGTTGTTGAACTTTAAATTTAGCTTTTAAATTAACATGTCATTGAAATCCTGCATGTAAAGCAAGTAATGATATTTTTATAAGAACAATGACTTTTATAGGACTGTTTAAAAGTTTGGTGTCTAAGACTTCTTTTTTATGTTTATGAAAGAAGTCTCTTAAACTCACTAAGGCTGCATTTATTTGATCAAAAGTACAGTAAAAACAGTAATATTATAATATACTGTTACCTATATTATTGTAAATTGAAATTTATTCCTGTGATGGCAAAGCTGAATTTTCAGTAGCCATTGCTCCAGTCTTCAGTGTCATGATCCTTCAGAAATCATACTAATACGCTGATCTGGTGCTCAAGAAACATTTCTTATTGTTATCAATATTGAAAACAGTTTTTGTGGAAACAGAAATTCAGAATTCCTTGACGAATAGAAAGTTCAAAAGAACAGCATTTATTTGAAATATAAATCTTTTGTAACATTATAAATGTCTCTCACCTTTAATCAATTTAATGTGTCCTTGCTAAATAAAAGTTTTAGTTTCTTTAAAAAAAATCTAACTGACCCCAAACTTGAATGGTAGTGAATGTGGATGACTGTGAAATGAATCAACCTATAAACGGGTATAAAATCCCCTGTTCACTTTCCGCTGACTTAGACTTCAGCATCAGGACAGCTGCTAGTGAGCGCCATTGCAGCCCATGAATGATTGAGGCCACAGATTTGAGCCTGGAAGGAGCTGCTTTGCTTCCTGTTGCCCTTCTCCAGAGAGGTCCTCGTAAGGGGCGAGGAGGCTTTCGGCACGTCAGCCGCCCTCAACTCCTGGTGCTTTTACTTATCTCCTCCCTTCAGATGAAAAGGAAGTGAGGAGGAACTGGCGTTTCAAAAAAGGGAAATGGTTCCCACATCTGGAAGCTCTTTTGGTCCCTTTCGCTGCCTCTCTCGCTCCAGATCCTCCAGCTTTGGGTCTGGAAGAAGTTAGCGGGGGTGTGCGTTGTGAAACTAGCTGTTGAAAAGGTACCCCAGAAAGATTTACTTTGGAGACTCATGCTCCACCTCGGTGCACTCGCCCTCCCCCAAGGCCCTACGGCCCTGGCTCGCAATCTCAGTGGCCCAATGTTGGGCAGCTTGAACTTCTGTTCAATGGCTATTGCTTTCAGATGCTCATTTTCATAGAGTTGTTCACCTGAGCTGTTTGCGTAGCTGATCAATTCTCTGTAGCCATTCATTAGAACCTCTACTGTGGTTCCTTAATTGACCGTTCGCAAAGAGCTTGATTGACAGGCGATCTGACCAATCAGAATGCAGAGATTATGTGCCGCCGCTGCTATCCGCCATCTTGCCCGACAGCTACAACAGGTCTCCATAGAAGTTAAAACGGGGTAAAAAAGATTGACTGAATTGAAACTTTTTCAATATAACTAAATATAAATATGTGCGGAGGGTTAAGATGTGCTGTTGTTGGTTGCCACGGTAACGGTAATAAGCTAAAGTATTCCTTTAAATACTTGTTTTGCGTACCGGAAAACCTGTCATGTCTGGCGCTGTATGCATGGCTTGCAGCGCTTAAGTTAAATACTGAGTGTTAAATAATAAAATAATATGTTAAAACGTGTGCTCTTATCATTCTGTGGACAAAATCCCATGAACTTCGTCCCGATCGGGAGCTGTATCTGCACATGTGCGCTCATCTGTTTTCAATGCAGCTATAACCTCGCCTAGCTTCATGTCATCTTCCCTCTCATTAAACTATCACAGGTCCTTTACTGCAAAAAGACGGTCACTCTAAAGTGATGAAACTATGGCGCTATGTGCTTTTTAAAACCATTTTCATAGGTTTCACGTTATATTGTCGGCTCGGAAAATATGTAAATGTAAATGCGCATGCCCAGTAGACGCAGCTGTATCCTAACGTTAGTCTTAACCACAAATCAGACAGGAGAGCAGATTAACTTCGGTGGACTTAAACTTGAAAAGTGAAATAAAATAAAACACTTTCTGATGTTTATTCATCTTTATTTCGTGCTTTAAGTAAATAAGAGAAGACGATCTGTTCATGTGTTTGAACTGAGGCAATACAGTGATCTGTCACGACACACTGAAGAGCCACAAAACGGTATTTATTGTTTTAATTTCTTTAAAAATGACACAGTTTAAAAGCTGAGGGTCCTGAGACCTTGTTTCACATCAGAAGTAACCTGCTCTGTCTTCTCTGTCAGTGTTTTGTCAGTTTCCTCTTTGCTCCGCGATGTATTTTTCACTGCGTGAGAACATGAGTGCAGTGTGAGAGCGGCATTGTTTGTCGGTCATGGCAACAGTAACTAAGGGTGGGCGGGTTTTGCGAAATATTTAACTCTTCTGAGTCTTCCTGACTGATTCAACTTCTTGAAGTTGCTGTTGGAATGTATATTAAGTAATGGAATATGTTTCATTTTAAACCATATAAAATAATATGTTTCATTTTGAATATCTAATTGTATTTATTTATTTATTTTTAATATCTTTATGCTCTGTAACACTTTGGGACCAGTTCTCACTATTAACTAGTTGCTTAGAATGTCTATTATTAACATATTGGCTGTTTATTAGTACTTATAAAGCACAATATGGCTTAATCCCTTCATTAAGTCTGTTTTCGCTGCGTGTTTCAAAGCGAAGTGTGCACTTCGTTCAGGCGATCAGCTCGTGATCTGGTGTTTTTCGCGCCTCAGAACGGCTCCGTTCACAGTGAATGAATGCAGGGAACTCGTTTATTTCAAGTGCTGTGAGTTTAGCGCGCGTTTGGGAACGCAACAGCCACCAGTATTCCTTTTTTCGCGGCAGATGATTACAGCATTTCGCTAGATTTGTAGTGAGACGTTTTTGTAAGCCTGTTTTCACTGAAGCTGGAGTTTTCCTTCAAAATAAAAGCTCTACTGCCGTTTCCGTCAAAATAAAAGCTTTAAAGTGCAGTATGAATTGCTGACAGCTAGTGGTTTTAAATGGGTAACGTTTCAGCAGTCCAAATTCAAAATATCTCTCTCAAGTGTAGAAATTATATAAGAAGTATTGTAATTTCCCTACTGTAGTGTAAAGCAAAAGTAATATACCTATGAAATATTCATTTTCATTTATTTGAGAGTGCAGTTGTTGTTGTAGGCCTATGGCCTCTGCTGTCATTATTGTTATTATCATTATTCTATTCTAATTTATTTTTCTTCCTAAAACACCAGTGTGAATGTAAGACTGAGGCAGTATATCACAAATAAAAAGAGGGTTGAGTCCCCTTTAAAGTTCAGGTAAAAGACTTTTTTCTGACTTAAGTTTTCTTAGTTAAGAAACATGGATTGGAGCTCTTTCAAAGTGCATTGGATAGAATAATTGAACTATTTAATAATTTTTTCCCAATTCTTCATTTGTCTTTTTTTCTTTTTAAATATCACAATAAATATTGTATTGTGTACTTCATATCGCAATAATATCGTCTCGTGAGATTTTGATATCGTTACATCCCTACCAGAAACGTAACTGGGCTTCCAGTGTGTTTAACGTTACACATTGGCCAGGCTTAATTTCCTTACCATGGAGCAGCTGACCCGGTCATGACTTGTGGAACCTGCTTTATCTGTCAGTGGCCAATTTACATTGGGGGATTGAGGAAGGAGTCCAGTTTCACAGCCAGTCAAGTCTCCTTTCACAAGGGCTCATCAGACGGAACCTCAATAGCCCCGTCATATAGACTTGGGATCCCTTCTTTCTTTATTACCCTTGTTTTGCAAAACCACTAAAAAGCAGAATTTTACAAGGCCAGACAAAATGTCAAGTCATAACAGTACAGCAACTTTTCAGGACCTTGTAGTTTTGTCACCCTGCTGGCACGGCAAGTATGACAATTGGTAGATTTTTGGCGTCTGGATGACACCAGGGTGAGACATTGTCACAGAGCAGGAAATTCCTCTGTTCAAACTTTTAGCATGCGTGGAATGTTTGACGAAGCAGAACCGAGGCTTTCAGAAACGCAAGACCTTTAGCGTGGCTCTCAGATCACTGCGGTGGACTGAGCGTTTTAAGAGCTCCATTGACGTGGATCGCTAAGCAATCCTCCCCCAGGGAACATACATCCCGCTTAAAGAGGGAGCTGCTGAAAAATCAAGACCCTGATTTTCCTGTTTTTGTCAGGATTATTGGAACCATGATTGTTTGCAGTATAATTCTCATTACTGTATTCTTCTTCCGCATTAATCACACGGTGGATTGTTGCAGGCTTCCGTAACCTGCAGCACCAGGTTTTTGTTTAGCCAGCTGATTAAAATCTTTTTGCCATTAGATGTCAAGCTTTGATGGATCTGAATTGTGCACTTTAGATGCATAGAAAGTAAACATCTGATATTTTTTCTGTGTAAGAAGGGCACGTGCCTTGGTGATATCACGGGGGAAAGTTAAAATGTGGTATAAAATCAGCAGGTATTAAATATTTCTTCTTGAACAGTTTCAGATCTACAGATCGTGAAGGTTTAAGTATAAAGTTTATAGCTCAGGTGGTTGACTTTCCTAGTATCTGAAGTAATGAGTTTTGTGGCTTGGTGAATTTTAATTGTCTGATCGCATGTAAGGCTTTGGAAAAAGATGCGGAGTGCCAGATGACAGAATCACTCTTTTTTTTTTTTTTTCCTGAAAACTTGAGCTTAATGGTTTGGGTGTGTTTCTTGGTTTCAGGCCGTTCACGTATCCAGCGGTTGGCTGAAAACACAGTCTATTTCCGTAGGAGACTGCGGGAGATGGGATTCATCATCTATGGCAACAATGACTCACCTGTGGTACCCATGATGCTCTACATGCCTGCCAAAATTGGGTTAGTCTTTTTTTCCTCTCTCTTTTCAATCTCTCAATACACTCATGCATACTAATATCCTACATATTAAAGAAAGAGTTCACTCAAAAGTCCCATATACAAAGGTCCCAAAAAACATATTCTGGTACTTTGTTCAATGAAACACAAAAAGGGAAAATTTGAATGAATTCTGACTACTGTGTTTTCCTAAAATGATAATAAATGTTGTCTATATAACTTATGCACTATATTCCAAGTTTTCAAAGCCTCATGATAGCTTTGTGTAACGAACAAGCCAAAATGTAAGTAATTCATTTATGCTCAGAACTCAGTAAGCAGCTCTGAAAATCAACTGAAATGTATGGTTTGACTTGAGTAAATGATTTGAATTTCAGACTTCCAAAGAAAAGAATATAGTGCACAAGTCGTATGCACTATTTTGCTAGTACTTTATTCATCCTTTCCAGCATTCGTCCTTTGTGTTCAAGTGTTATTTTAGTATTATTTGTATACTATTATAGCATTTATTAATATTTTGAATTGGCTTATATTCTTATATTTTCAGTTTTCATTTTAATTTTTAATGCACTTTTTAGACTAATTTTAAGATCATTTTTTTAATCTTGCAACTTACAATTATAAGAGCATTTAAGACATTAATAGTGTCTCTGATTTACATTTCTGCAGCAAAAACATTTAATTTGAGGTATGTTTTAGTATTTTCTGTGCTTTTGTCTTGTTGTTGTTTTTTTTTAATAATTCTCATAGCTCTAATTGATTTCAGTTTCAGTTGCAAGGACAAAATTTCAAATTTTTGCAGATTTTTTTAAAGTTTAGTTTTTAATCAAATATTTATATTTTATTTTATTTTATTTCACACTTATTTTAATTACCAAAAACAATTTCATGTTTTAAACTGCATACTGGTTTAAAATGACATGAAGGTGAATAAATAATGACTGAATTTCCATTTGTAGGTGAAGTAATACTCTTGAAGACAAATTTCTTGTTTAACAAGGTTTCAGGTCTGTAAATGTCCAAATAAATCCAAATGGATTTCACTCGTAATAGATTCATAATAGTGCCTCGTAATAGAACAAAAACAAGCGCATGAGGGAAAGCTTAGTTTGGAAAGAACTTCTTAAATGTTTTCTTGAAAATTGATGAGGCTGTGTCTGTGTTTCCAGGGCGTTTGGTCGGGAGATGTTGAAGAGAAACATTGGAGTAGTGGTGGTGGGCTTCCCTGCCACGCCGATCATAGAGTCCAGAGCCCGCTTCTGTATCTCTGCGGCCCACACCAAGGAAATGCTGGACAGGGTAACTATTCATTTTCTCGCCACAGCGAGTACATCCAATAATTTAGATCACTTCAAAGCAGCATTGTACCCTTTTTACTAGGCTTTGTTTCTCATGCCATAAATTTGAGCGTTTACAATGGAATATGTTGACTTAATGGAAAAAACTGGGAGCCTTCATGACATACTGATGTTAAAGTCGAAGTACAGAGCCCCATAGGGTGAGTTTGGTTGAAATGTGCTTTACATTTCAAGAAGGAAGACTTTCAACAGGAATTAGACCAGAAACGTCTGTCGTCTCTGTACGTCAAGTTCAAACCCCTGTCCATCAGTCTTCTGAATTATAGTACTTCAAACTTGATACAGCTTTTATGTTTGAAAATAATCACTGTCTGAAGAATTCCAGGCTCCTCCTCAAACTGTCCTGAGCTATAAATTAATGCAGGTCTCGACTGAGGCCGCCGTTGAGGGCTTTACATAAGCAGCGCCTGCCACAGGGGTCTGCACTGGCAGCAGATCAAAGAGCACCTTAATCTGCCTCCCCAAGGACACTTTGATTTAACTATGGTGAAAAGCACACCGGCCGTCGGCCCCCCTCCCCGTGCTTAAGAAAACACTGTGCACTTTGATGTGACCAGTTATCACGTCAACACATTTTTCAGTGTCCTTCTGACATGTTTCCTTGCATTTCTTCCATTGTTGAATAACTGAGATTGTACCAAGTGCATAACAAAAGTTTAAGACCTGGACAGTTTAATGAAAAAAATATATCACAAACTTTTCTTTTATTTTGTTTTGTTTTAATTTAATAAATTGCATTGTATTAAATTTTAGATTTTATTTTATTTATTTCCTTCTAACATATTTTATTGCATTTCTTCCAGGAATGAAGGACTAAGATTGTACAAAGTGCATATAAAAAGTTTAAAGAGTTTAGGGCTGGGCAGTTTAATGGAAAAATATATCACCATATTTTTGGTGTTTTATGGTGATTATTTAGTACTTTTTTTTGGTGTCCTTCTGACATATTTTCTAGCATTTCTTCCATTGATGAATGACTAAGATTGTACAAAGTACATAAAAATTTGAAGGTTTTAGGGCTGGAAAAAATGTCACAATATATTTTTGGTGATATTTAGTATGCATCTTGATTTATGTGTTTGTCGTCTATTATTTTATTTTAATGCATTTGACTTTGTCTACTTGTTTTTTTTTTTTTTATTATTATTTTTGGATCAGATAAACCATTATTTCAGCCAGACAGATATTTTTGACAAGTAGATTAGAAATGTTTAATGCAAATAGTAAAATCTAGTAAAAAATAATAGTAAAAGTCTAGTTTTAAAATATTAACACCGTTTTTGACCAACAAACACAGAAGAATATTTAAATTGCATTTAAATATTAATATTCAGTTGTTTTATTTATATTCATGAAAATAACTGTATTTATCAACATTTTTGGCTGAAACATATGTAACAGATGTCAAGCAGAGACTTATGTGAACATTTTTGAGTGATGATTCAAATGAATCATTGAATCAAAGTTTTGAATCAGTTCATTGAACATACCAAATCTAATTGCCGTTTTTTACAGTGTTGCTCAAATAATCGTGATTGTATCGTGAACATAGCATATATCGAGCCACCCTAGTGCCTATAGTCTTAAATTACTATGAAAATTAACAAGGTTCCTTAATAATTGACATTTTGTGCGTTTCATGGTAACTTGAACCAGAAATCTGTATGGAATCAATTGCAGTATAAATAATGCAACTAGCATTGCCATGACTATATTATATCAAACTTGGAAAGTACTGCATGGTAGGTGGCAGCTGCTTCTCAGCATTAGCATGTTATGACTTACATGTGTAACCATGAAAGTAATGGAGCATGATGATTGTTTTCAGGCGCTGGATGTGATCAGTGAAGTAGGCGATCTGCTGCAGCTGAAGTATTCGCGGCACAAAGTTCTTCCCTTGTTGGACCGGCCCTTTGACGAGACCATATATGAGGAGAACGAAGAGTGACATACTTCCTATCTGAACCAAATGTGCACTGCTCATCTTCTGCTGTCCGAAAGGAAGCAGTGAACCACTTAATAAATATAACTTTTTTAAACTTAGGTATATCATCTTTATTTTAACACATGAAGCTCTGAACAATGACAAAACGCTGATGCTTTTAGAAAAAAAATGCTTTTTGTCACTCCCCAGTTTCCTCTAGTGCATTTGTCACCTCAGTTTCGTTTTGACGTGAGGTTTGGGGTCTGTTTTTAACTCGTTGTGGCGTTCGTTTTGGGAAATAAATACTTTGATTTTCTCTGCCAACCACAGGAGGCTTTGAGCTGCTTGTGTACTTGCTAAAGCCATATGTCACTGCAGCCTTCAAAACCGTTTTTGTGTACAAAAACCATTGAGACATTTTTTTCTCTAGTAAGTAAGAACAGACTGGCAGCGAACCCATAATTCTGAGGATCCTGACCTATGAAAGGAATTACAGGTTGTTCTTATTGCATTGTCAGTACATTCACTGTGTTACCTAAATCAAACTCCAAAACCTCCACAACTTGGCTCTCTAGTTGTTGTTGTTGTTGTTGTTTCCACAGATTTTGACTTGCAGCCAGCTCTGGTGTCTTGCTTCAGTCTGGCTATCGTTTTTCTTATGTTACCAGGATATTTATTTTTTTATCAAATCGCGGAGGGCGATGTTGGTTATGCCTGAGGGAAGTCTAGGTAGAAACATGCATATTTAGCAAATTTTCACCTCTAAAGAAACTTGGATGCTGATTATATGCATTATCTCCAAAGCTGCAGTGCAAGTTGTGCGGTAACCTTGTAGAAACTTTACATTTTAAAAGAATCGTTGACCCAAAAATGAAAATTTGTTGAAAGTTTTCTTGCTTTCAGGCCATCCAGATGTCCAGTTTAACATATCACTTGCTCAGCAATGGATCCTCTGCAGTGAATGGGTGCCGTCAGGATGAGAGTCCAAACAGCTGATAAAAACATCAGTAATACACAAGTAATCCACACGACTTCAGTCCATCATTTTACGTCTTGTGAAGTGAAAAGCTGTGTGTTTGTAAGAAATCTATCATTAAGGCATTTTAAACTTAAACTGTCACTTCCAGTTAAAATATGTCCTCTAATCATAAAAATGTTTAATCCAGTGAAAAATCCATCCCCTGTTGTCCTTTGACATCAAAATCCACCAACATATTTGTTTAGAACTGTTTTGTTTTTGCTTAAAAACTGCTTGATCTGTGCATATTTTTCTCCTGATTCAGAGGAAATGACTTTTTCAATGGAGAAAGCAATAGTATGGATAGAGGACTCATATTTGAAGTTAAATATATTACAAACATGCAGCTTTTTGATCCACAAGACGTAAAATGATGGACTGAAGTCGTGTGAATTACTTGTGGATTATTGTGATGTTTTTATCAGCTGTTTAGAGACTCATTCTGATGGCACCCATTCACTTCAGAAGATCCATTGGTGAGCAAGTGATGTAATACTAAATTTCTCCAGATCTGTTCTGATGAAGAAACTAACTCATCTACATCTTGGATGGCCTGAGGGTGAGTAAATTTTAAGGACATGCAACCTCTGATAACTATTTTAATAGTGACTTATTAGTGTATGAGTGCAGTGCCATGAATAACTAATAAGTTTGCTTTCTCTCAAAAGTTTTATAAGCTTTCCTCAATATTGATTGAAGTTCATTGTCTTATGATTTCCAAAGTCTTTAAAACACTTTTCAGCATTCGTGAAAGGAGCTTTATGTTATGTGAATGTTTCTTTAATGTACATATTTATTTATTATTCATGCTTCATATCTTTTATTGTTTGGAGAAGTGTACTTTAATCATAAACGGCAGCTCCAGATATCCTCTTATATGCACATGCATGATGTGCATGCTCTCAGTGCACATACTACTGATGAGTATTTTTATATAATTTTAATATTCCCAGCAAAGCATGTGGGATGTAATCACTGAATCTGCTGGTTTATGACGCTTTAAAGGTGCTGAACTGTACACTCTTATGTTCTGTTTTGTGGCTTCTGTTGCTTTGGTCCTGTGGGGTAGTACATTCTCCCATGTATTTAATTTAGTACAAGTCTTCACAATATCAAAATCCAGGGATGTTTCTTTTTAACCATTTTTAATCTGTGTTCCTTTATATGCAACCAGAAGAGAAACTTCACAGATTTAGAGATGTTTTTAAAAAAAAAAAGCAAAGGATGGAAACAATCATATTTTTTTTTCTTGATAATATAAAAACTGACATTTAAGTAAGATTAATCCAACTACAAAGACTTCTTGTTCAGATAAAACACAAGCTTTACCAGTACTTTCACTGTATGTATTCTAATATGACTTGGATTTTACTGCCTGTAGTGCATACTGTTTTTAAGACCTACTTTTGAATCAAAGTACACTGTGGGCTTCATCAGTTTAGGAGTTGTTCCACTCCTCTAAGGAAATTAAATTACTATGACTAAATGTATTGTTAACGTCTTTTGTGTCCTTTTCTCACTTTACATTTTGCACATTTCTATACTGTCCCGACTCACTTCACAATTAAATTATATTGGTAATCTAGTGGCTGCTAGATTACAAATGCGATAGTTTTGAATTAATACCTCAGAGGGCTTCCTTTAAATGACCACAAGACAACATTAGAGGAAACATACTGTACACATAAAGCTTCTTGGAACTGATTGTTGGCAAAGCTTCAATTTATACATTTCACAAAATAATGAAAATATTCTATATTGTTTACTTAATTTAAATAACTCTCTCTCTCTCTCTAGCGTTTTTTTTTTTTTTTTTTTTTTTTTAATAATATGGACCAAACATAATGCTTTAAAATAAGCCAGAACCTTTCTCTTCACTGGGTCTCATGAAGATATTATTACCTCACCCAGCTCCAGCTTTCATGCTTCAGTCATTCATTCATTCAGTCAGTCAGTCAGAATGGGGTTTATGAACCCCTCCTCCAGAGACGTCACACAAGCGGAGGGAGATGAATGACACATCCAGCCAGTGAATTACTGAGGGCACTTCACCACAGTACCTGCATGAGGTGTAGACTTCAGTGTGCATGAGTCAGGAGCGCATCATAGATCTGCATTTACGTGTAGTGAGGATACGATCTTTGCGTCTTGGACCTTCAGCTGCTCAGTGCGCATTGCGCTCCGCGTGACGCGTGTTTGAGGAGCTATCCACCGCAGAATCACACTCAAACAAGACTGTTCTTCATATATTTCCACTGGATAGAGGCAAACTCACGACACATGGAAGATCATCTGAAGAACTCTGAGAGGAATATTAAAGTTTGGGAACTGCTGAAATGCGTTTGGAGACCAAGAACCTCTCAGAGTCAGAAGATCTGAGGGACGCGCGGACATGAGGGTTGCTCTGCTGCTCACTGAGAATTTGCTTTACATGTTTAATGCCTAATGCATTTCTGACATTTTAGAATGACTGATTTTATATGACGGATGGGCATGCATACATACAAAGAAAGAGACATAAAAGAACCTTGGAATTGAAGAGGGTTGATTGCCGTTTATAGAAACTCATCAAAAGTGGTGCACGATAGTAAAATCATAGTAAAACTGTCCTTATTATTATTTTTTACGAAGTCATGCTGATTCGAAGCCAAGCTTTACGGTGGGCAGTTTTCTTGGCACTTTGTCTTCTGTTGGTGAAGGGGTTCCCTGCAAAAAGACGAAGAGCAAATCACATCAAGAGCAAGAGTGGAACATTTCTAGAGGTATGATTTCATCAATAATTAATGATTAATTAGCTATTTTTTGAGAGAAATTTTATTTTACAGCAACAGCAGAGTTGATCCATAGGTTATCTACATTAATCATTCCTACCTGTTAAATTTATTTGTCAGAAAATCCCAAATAAACGCTAATGCCATTTTGGGATGAAATATAAAACGTTTATGTCATAAAAAGTCTTAAAGTACATCTGCAGTCACATGGAATAGCTCATGTTCCACATTCTACGACCATACTGGTCAGTGATGTGCGGAAAATTAACGATGGCTTTTAACAAATAGGAAAGACTGGAGCTAATTGTCACTCAGGGTAAGATGTCACATCCAATAACTATACCATCCAGTCGAAAAAATGTATGTTTAATCTATATTTCTCTATATTCTAACTGAAATGAGAACCGTCTTCTCAAGATACAGTTATCACGTTTTAAAAGGATAGATTTATGTATTACAATATTTGTTGGCCAAAACATTGATTTGATATTCATTGTGACAACTAGCCCCGGTCTGCTTTACTATGCTGCAGAATGCAATGAATTCAAATGAGTTTCCATAGAGCAGCAGGTGTCAGACAGGTATGAATCTTTTTATTACATATATAATCTCCAGAAAGATCCAGGATAAAGAGGTCAAACCACACTGAAAATACAGTTTCCATTTATAGTTAAAGTGTGCTTAATGTCTGGAATGGCGGGGTGGTTAATTTGACCCTTCTGTTAAATGATAAACCACAGTTTAATGTTCATGGGTTGTTCTGGGTATTTAATTCATTCATTTCTCCTTCAGCAGAGAAGTGAGGTCACACTGAATCCAGGGTTATGCTGTGACTTTTTTTCATGGACCAGCTTTATGGAGTGTTAATGCAGAGAGGAAATGCAAACCTACCCCAGACTGCCTTTTAAAAGTCATTTCCCCTCTGAAAAGAATTTCGAACACAAGTCCACTATCCTAGATGTAAAACTAAGGCCCCACTTACACTTGCACATGAATCAATCAATATAACAGATACTCGCCTCACTACGCACAAGCTGAGTGGGGGGTTAAGAACACATCTTGCTCAAGGGTGTGAAGATCTGACAGAAATCTGACTGGTAAGAGGCGATACTCGGGTGATACAAGACCGTCTTTGTGCACTGTGTGAAAACATAACGTCTCCCCCACCTTTTAAGCCAATTGGGAAAGATGTTTTTATTAAAGTAGCCACCGGGGTTCATGCAGACATGGGAGGGTCATTGTTTCCCCTGCGCAACAGGAAGTCTTTGCTTCACACAAAAACTGACACTTACTAATCAAAACAGCCAGCTGGAATCCGATACGCCACGCTCAGAGAAATCTCGTAGGAGTTCAGCGGCCTTGGTGCTATAATTGATAAGCCCAATAATCACAGGGCTCTTCCTCTCCTCAAGCTCAAGCAGACACCAATTCCACAAATGGCGCCAAATTCTTGAGCCCCGCTTGGAAGTTCATGTTGCCGTTTCTTAGCATTGTGCCGGATGACTCGGGTGCGGAAAGCTCTCAAATGTCCAGTGCTCTAATTGAGGTTAAGCTGAAACTGTAAACCATAATCTGTTTGAAAGTATATAGCGAATGCCTTGGTAGACGCTGTGAAAGCTATATTCAGAATTTAATGAAGAAACACCAGATAATATTTCACAAAAACCACCAGAACACACACATACAAGCTTGAGAGTAGAAATAGATTTAATAACGTGCCTGCATGTTACTGAGTACAATTATTTTTTAGATCTTGGCCCTACAAAACATGTTGTGCAGCACCGAGATCTGATTATAAACATCTGAAGCTCGTAAAAGAAAAGATATGTATCCAATCCACCTTTTAGTTTATAACATTAATACAGTTGGTATCAAGATGTACAGTACCACTGTTACATTTGGTACAAGCTGGTTATCAAGTGTCAACAGGAATTCTTGTGGGATGTGAATTCTGAGGCTTATGTGACGTTAATGAAGAGTTTTTGACACAAGCCATCTGAAAGAAGCCAGACGTGGATCTGTGTGGGATGTATCCATCTAGGCGTCTAGGCCCTCATACCTTGAGCTTCACTTGCTGCACACAAAATTGTTTTGTATGGAAACCCATTTCTGCCCTTGGAAAAAAAAAACAAAAAAAAAACAAAAAAAAAACAGGTACACGTAAGTAAAGTTGTAAATAAGAAATATTAAGTCAAATTGTGAGACATTAAGTCATAACTATGAAAAAATAAAAACAAAATCATTAGATAAAGTATAAAGTTTCCGATGTAAGATTTGCAGTGTCAAGTTGCAATTTTGAGATATGAAATCGCAGTTCTAAGAAAAAACATTGTATTTATGTTAAATTAAGTCACAGTTATGAGAAATAAAGTTACTATCATTACAGGGGTGCAAACTTGTCACCTTTCGGCGAAATTCGCCGTTTTCACCTTGAAATAGGTCATTCACGTGAATCGTGTATATCTGTAAAAAAAAAAAAAAAAAAAAAAAAAAAAAAAATGGGGGGGGGGGTTTTCGTCGTCGTCGTATCTGCGAGTCATCTGTGTCACGTGACCTGTAGCGTTTTTTCCCCCCGTTGGCAAAGGAATGGACCCGCCCTACTCTGCCTCTGATTGGCTTAACTTAATTTTCTTTCCCTCATCCAACCAATCTCACTCCTGAAGGCTAATTTTTAGACGCTGCAGGCAACTGTCAATATTTCGGACAGAACGCATTTGTATCTGCTGTAAATTATGGTGTTCTAGTTTAAATGGTGATTACCGCGTGATGTGAAGGGAAGGAATATGTGTTTCAATTGTCACAGTTTTTAAAAAAAATAAAGAAACCAGGCCATGCCAGATGCAGCCTCTGCTGCAAAGAGATCAATTGTGCTACCAAGGGCTCGCAAAATCGCTAGCCCGACGTCTCGGGGCTATTGTGTTTTCCAGTCGGGCTACCAAAATGTATCACCGCCCTGCCCAACGAGTTTTTAAGGCCTTAAAAAAGTTAAATGTAATTTCAAGAGGTCTTACAGTTGGGGGTGGAAAGGCAAGAATCGCGATATAGCTGGATTAAACTTCAAAAGGCAATGCCATTGAATAAATATGAGCGCTGCACGTTTTAAAGTCAAAACATGGCACTGATGTCTTTATGTAAATGCATCTGTGAAGGGAACTGACTGTCCTCAGAAACGTATCGTTAGCATTTTCATTTAATCTTGCCTATAAAATGCCTGATGAAGCAGCGTTTATGAGGCCGGTGCTGCTTGTTTACAGCCGTTACCGGGGGAACCGCTTTATTTCAGCCGCTCTTAAAGCGCCACCTCGTGGCAGAGAATGAATTTGCATTTCCAAAAAGCCTATCTTATGTTTAGATCAATGCCCAATTGTGCATATGGACCCATGTTATATTACGCAGCAAACACAGAGTTGTAAATGTGAAAGAAGTTAATGTGCCTTCTAAAAATCTAATCAATTTAGACAGTTTGTTTTAAATTAATATAATAATTCATATGTTTGACATATCCCTTTTGATAAAAATGATTTAAAGGCTGAAATACCTTTTTTATAAGACTTAGCCTATGTTTTTGTGAAAACCTGTATCTGAATTGTAAAACATGTCATTTTATGGCTTAATATGTCACCATAGATATTGTCCAACCCCACTCATACGGTGTTCATTTTACTTGTGCAACTCAGTCATAAATTGCCTTAAATTGATTTTTAAATTTTTTTGCAGATACCCTGTAAATAGTAAAATAAAACAAGTGCAAGGGGGGGGGGGGGGGTTAGTTTGTCACCTTTTTCACCCCTGAGGAGTTTGTTTGCACCCCTGCATTAGACGTAGTCACAATTTTGAGATATAAAGTCACAATTTTAAGAAATAATCACAATTATGAGAAATAAAATTGTGAAATATGAAGTTACAATTGAGATGTAAAGCCATAATTTTGAGAAATAAATCTGCAATTGTATGATGTCATTCTGATGCAATTTTGAGATATACAGAAGTCTTAATTCTAAGATATAAAGTTACAATTATGAGAAATAAAGTCACAGTTATAAGAAATAAAGTTGCAGTTATGAGAAATACATTTGCAATTTGAGAAACAAAGTTGCAATTGTGATGTAAAGCCAAAATTTTGAGATCAAAAGTCACAGTTTTTAGAAACAAAGTTCAAATTTGGGGAAAAAATTCAATTCAATTTCCAGGAAATTTGAGACACAAAGTTGCAATTCTAAAAAAAGTTGTAATTGTGAGATATGTTGTGGAATTTGTGGAATATAAAGTCACAATTCCAAAAATAAAGTCACAATAATGAGAAACAAATTAACGCCACAATTATCTTTTTATTTTTTCACACTGTACCAGAAATGAGCTTCCATAGTTTTAACTGCATGACACGCCGACAAGGAATAAGGACTTCTGACAGTGTGATTAATACTTGGCTTAAAGAAAAACTTGCTTTTCCCTCTTTTTTGGAAGGGAATAATCAAATCCATCCATTTTATTGAATTATGAACAAGCCGCTCAGTTTTCCGTCGCTAATGCGTCCCATTTGCTCTCATTCTTTCTAGGCGGTCATTCTAGGTAATGCTTTGTGAGGGTGTTGGGGAAATCAGACTCTGAATGTTTCATGTGCTTTGGGACTCTGTTGCCTCTCCAGCTTCAGTGCCCTGATGCCCTGCCCTTGTTGTGGTGGCACCACGGCTCCAGCATATTCAGGTCAAAGCATCCCCAGACCTTGTGTGTGTGGTATTTATTTTGGCAGGGGTGTATTCGTTTATTCTCTTAGGTCTCCGCGCCCATCCAGATGGCACATCCTATAAAACACAATAACTGTTTGTGAGGAGAGGAGATAACACATGGTACACTGATGCTGTTGAGGCATGCCAAGAGAATCAGACTGTAACATGGTGGTATGCTGGAAGAAAAATATAGAGAAAGAACAACATAAAGGCATGAGGACAATGATCGTCTCTGCTAGGATCTGGGCAGGATTCCATCTTTACCATGTCACTCTGCTCACAAGTGGCCTTGCTGTCTTGCCTCCTCTGTTTCTGTTGGCCCCCTTTGTGGAGAGTCAGGAATTCTGACTCCGGGGACTTAGCTGTTCCGAACTGCTTTGCGGCACAGGAAAGTATTCTTTAAAGTTTCTTTTCTTGTATTAACCTGTAGCACTCATGTGAAATCATAGCCATCCTTTTCGTCTCAGCTGGTGGGTAAGCAGTTTCACCCATGTGAAGAAAGAGATTAATACAAACGGCAACGCTGAGTGAGGAGCTTATCTTGGCGTGACTTTTTCTCAGAGGTTTGATTATAGAATGATTGAAGGGAATGGTATGAAAGATCTCTGGAAGGCGCACAAAGTGAGGAAACACTCAATGAAATCCTTCATTGCGCTCACTACAGACAGGCAGAGAAAACTTTGTGGATGGTAACATCTCATTGGTTTTCACACGACTGTAAAAAATGGACAGTAGTTCCCAACTGCACTCCGACTGTGCACTTCCGAGCTGACACATTCACTTTGCTCCAAATCCAAGTTGATGTTTACTATCTTCTAAAGGCCCTTCAAATCAGACATTAATATTTGGCAGAATCGGCACAAAGATTTTAAATAGCAACAACAGACTGCTGTGGAAAATTCACAAGCAGATAAACAGATATATATCTAGATTGGCTACTTGTTTTTCTTCATTCATTGATGAAAAAGTGCCAACCAATAAGATTTCAGCTTTGAGCCACGTGTCAGTTTTTTTTTGGTGCAAGGCACAGCCAGTCACACGCCAAACAATTCAGGATGGGGAGTAAAATGGTCAGTATATTCATTTATACAACAAAACGCTGTTGTCAGTATGTAGTATCTTAAATCATATTAACAACCAGTCAGTAAATAAACGAATGTAAGCCTCATTAAAGTCAAGTACACATTGTATTAGTGTAGTAATCGTCACTTGTGTGAAAAGCGTACACATTGTATTAGTAGTCTCACTTTATTTCACATCAGACGTTTGGGTAAAATGTCTCGCGGTTTAATGAGTCAGTAAACTAGAAACAGTAATGATTCACTGACATGGTAAAAGAATCAGTTCATAGGAGTCATTTGTTCGTTTTGGACATCACGACTCGTGCTGCAGACTGCAAGAGAGGGGCGTAACAGGAAGGGGGCGTTACTTGAAGTTGTCCAAACGAGATGTTGTCGGTAAGATGGCCTCTCGTATACATTTTCTACTTATTAGATTGTGTTTTATTAACGTCTACACCTATTATGTATTTCCATTTCTCAAAACTCTAGCCCCGTACTGAACAAATTCCATTGGAAATAAAATACTGAATTGAAATAGAAACGTTTGTCGTTTGGACGTTAATAATTGTGTACAAATCATTAAAGAAGCTTCCATTCCATTCCTCCTCCCCACCCCCTGTGATGATGAACTTCATTAGAGCGCAATGGTGAAGTTTATCGTCTGGAGCAGAGGACATCTGTTTTGCGTGTGGGAGAGACACAAGCAGTGAAGTGAGACAAGGCAGGCCACGCATGATCAGTAGAGAGAGGCTTTGATCAGACAGACCCAACTCCCCCTCTCTCCTCTGCTGCGTCAGAAGGGAACATTGGAACCATCACACCGAGTCTCTAGATGAAGAAGAGCAGGAATACCACATGTTGAAATGCACCAAGGTGATCTGAATCTGTGAGGATATGAGATGGAGATTTGAAAGTAAGGGAATTATAGTGAAAGCTTGCAGAATGATGTGGCCATGATGAAGACATATGTGTCTCTTGCTTTCTGATTTATGCTTGTGTATGTTGCTGTTCTTTTGAAGTCTCTGGTGGCTTATAGACAGGGCCTCCACAAGAACTCTTTGAAGCGCAGCATGACCCAAAATGTAAAGTCTATACTGAGTTTCATCTGGTGCTTATTGCATGTTGGAGAGTGCATGCAGCTAAAGACAACATGAACATTTATATTATTTACTTACAACATTTAAATGTCCCCTGTCTTGTTTTGCACAATTCATCAGTGTATATTATTTTAAAGAAAAAGAAAGCAATGTTGTTTTGCACAATGTGTGTGGGGGAAAAAATAATATTAACCAATAATACTTTCTGACCTGCCTGAATATTCCATTGATGACCATTTTATATATATCTGTATATATCCATGACACGCCCTAAAATTCTGTTCATTGGGCCAAAAACATCTTTGGCCATTTACAGGTAGTGTTATTTGGAAGTAACATATTGCATATTGCAAGTAATATTTTATATTGCAAATATATATATAATTTATTTTTCATTATTATTTTTTGTTATTATTTAAGGTCAATTTTGTGAATAATAATTAGTCTTAGGACATTACAGGAACTGATGTGGCTTGAAGAAACATTAATTCATTATTGATATTAAAACTATTATAGTAATATTTTGCTTTTAATAAATAAAATAAGCACTTTAAAATCGCTTAATATTTTTTTTTAAAAAGTCACCATGATCTGCCTCATTCTTGAGGCTTGAGACTTGTTGACATGATTAGTAACAAGCAGCAAAGTGCTTTAGAGTATTGTCATGGATTATGGACTACAGGAAGCCTTTCTTTGTACTGCCACAGACTGTATGTCTCCATATTAAAGTAAACCAGATGAAAGAGATACATATCCCTTAATGTGTAATCATTTACCTGCATGCACTGTCCCGACTCCTGAGTCTTCCTCCAAGAATTCACAGTCCCTCTCCATCCGTTAAAGGCAGCATTTCCCGTAATGTCAAACAGCTGTCAAGAGAGTGAGCCATGACTGTCTCAGACTTAGTGAGAAAGAATGAGCAGCAGCAGTAAGCGTGCAATTCCTCTTCCTTGTTGATGTTTCTCTGCTGTCTGTTTTGTTATGTTGCTAATGGTAACCCAATGAAGCATCGATTGACAGATATGCAGCATGGAAATCAAAGAACTCGAAGAGCGCTTTTTGTATATACGAAAGACTTAAAAGAGACTGACAGAGTCTTCCAAAGGTCTGGGAAACAGGCTTTTCCTGGATCATTAAAGCAAAAGAAGGCTCTTAAATTATTGCCATGATTTCTACTAATCCTGTTCCAAAATCCACCTGATATGCTGTCATGTGTTAGACATTTCACTCCAGATGGGTTTATTTGAAACCCAGACATCTTTTTTCATATGGGCCATAAGGTCACAGCTGTATAGATTTGATATGGTGTTAAACTAAGACAGATTCTCCAACCATCTTTACGTGCATGACGAAATTTCTCCAAAGTATTTATCTTTGGCCCTTTCTGGGGGCTTTATACATAAGGAATCCTTGCGCTTTCATCTAAATAAAGCAGGTTAGATCACCAGATGTTCCTTTGATAGGATACTATGTGTGCACTTCTCAGGTCAGAGGTCACGGTGACTCCAAAGATGTCAGACAGTCACTGCGGGACATTCAGCGGCAGAACCAATTGAGGAGTGAGCCGCCTTTGCCTCGCCGTCATAAGAGGAGATGGTCACAGATTCGCTCAGAGGGAGTCCTTCCCAAACCTGCTCCACAGGAAGAAGAGGAACCCTTCATTTTAGACCTGAAGAACTTCCCTGACCTTGCTAACGCAGACCTGGGCTCCCAGAACCCAAACATTCAAGTAAGAGCAGGCCCAGTCTCACCTTATTGTTATATTGATTGCTTCAGAATCAAGTTTCTTTCTGTATATACATGCTTTTAAAGAAGTAATACAGTGTTTACAGGCTCTTGGACCACAAGAAAATGAGGTAAATGAACTGAATCAGTCATTTTGTGTCTTGGGGGTCTTGGGTTTCTTTCATTGTGTATCTGTATATCTTGGCATTAGTTCTTCTAAAGACAGTTGTTAATATTATGAGGGTAGTTTGTTATTCCAGATATGTTTAACATCTCACCGTTCCCAAAACCTTGTCATTTCTTTCCTTACAATGATTTAGTTCACTCTATAATGAGTTGGGTAATGGATTGATTTTACTTGGCAACAGTTTGTGGTGTATGTAATTAACCTATGCACTCATTGTTTCACTGTTATTGCTGCTGTGATTGCAGTAGGGACTTCAGGTTTCGGCGCTGTTGCTGGTCATGTCACAGCTGCTTCTAAACCGGAGAAGCCTCTTAAATTACCCCAAGCGAGACCTTTATTCTGGTGTAGCTCATTTCAGCCATGCCGCTCAAACTCCTGCACAGTGTACCAAAAAGAAATCTCGAGAAAATCCAAAAGGTGAAAGGCCACAGTATTATTTTAACAGGCACTTTTAATGCTCCCTCCAAGAGCAGATCCCAATCTTTAAATGTTTTTACAACATCGGTAAAGAAGGGATTTTTATATTTTTAGTACTGTTATGAAGTTTATGTGTGTAAGTGGACTTGAGAGGAAACGAAGTTAGACTTCAGGGAAAAAATACACAGGAGATCCCTGGTAAGCAATTTGACTTTTATAATAGGGAAAATTCAAGAGTCTTCCAAGTGGGACGGGTCCATCTTCCATACTTTTTTAGAAAAAGCTATTTTGTTTTAATGCGTCTCCAATATGGTGGCTGCCAATGTAAATGTATGAGTTACTGCGTTTAGCAGGTAATGTGGTGAACGTTATGATTTTAAGACGTCAGTTTGTACTGAACACTTTCTTACGTTTTTGAGCAGGTAAAAACATCTCATGTTATCTTCTTTTTCCATGACTCACCATCGTGGCAACAAATTTGATAAGACCTTGACGACAGAAATGCAGCGGAGATTTCTTAAACATCTGTGTTGCTATTTAACTTAAATTTGCCATTTAATGGACCTCCAGTGATCTAAACCTTGGATCTTTTTGTCTTCAAAAGTGACGTCTTGTGTTCTTTGGAAGTAGAATACAGTCATGATTAGTTCAAGGAGGAGGTGGAGGCCGACTGTTGTAAACAGTGCAGTTACAGTAGCGTAATCACCCGCTCTAAACTGCTCCATGCCTTTATAAACTGCAGCAGCCATCAGATTGTTACGCTGTGGGGGAAATAAACAACCAGTCCTTTGTCTCGGCCTGCTGGAACACTTGCTATCGTTTTCAGGTCTGCCTGACTCGGGCACTACAAGCCCAAGCATGCAAAGAACAAATCTGTCACCTCAAAACATCCTTTGAAATAAACAAACAGGAGAATAGAGAAAACCTTGAACATCCTCTGAGCATACTTAACATGCATGGCTCTAATAAAGCACAGTGGTCAAGGGGGCGGTAGAGTTGCCTTTTGAATGTCTGCGCAATTAAAGGGATACTCCACCCCAAAATGAAAATTTTGTCATTAATCACTTACCCCCATGTCGTTCCAAACCCGTAAAAGCTTCGTTTGTCTTAGGAACACAATTTAAGATATTTTGGATGAAAACTGGGAGGCTTGTGAATGTCCCAATGACTGCCAAGTAAATTACACTGTCAAGGCCCAGAAAAGTATGAAAGACATCGTCAAAATAGTCCATCTGCCATCAGTGGTTCAACCGTAACGTTATGAAGCGACGAGAATACTTTTTGTATGGAAAGAAAACAAAAATAAAGACTTTATTCAAACAAATCCGTACAAAAAGTATTCTCGTATCTATCTATCTATTATAATTATAATATATAGCATATATATTGTATATAATTATCTAATTTGCTTAGAAAGACTTGTCAGACTTGGTGGTTGTGAAATGGTTTCTAGCTGGTCCAAACTGGCCGTTTATGGTCATTAGCTGATCCAAGCCTATCTAGCTGCTTATCATGTTCCAAAAACCAGTCAAAACCAAATGTGTAGTTTTGTAGAACTACAACTTTCTGAAATCCATTTTTTGCAGATCAACATATCAACTTTTATCTCTCTTCTAGGTTACCATTGAGGTTGTGGACAACCCACAGATGGAGATTGAGATGGATCTCGCCAAGGAGAGCAGGAATGACTGGTCCTTGAGCTCGGAAGAGTGGCCAGGCCATAAAAAGCTCTTCTGGCCGCTGTTCTGGGAATACCATGACTCTAGTCAAGAAGGTCCTGGGCAAGGCAGTCTGGAGGAGAATGGAGAGGACCTCAGTTACGAAGGAGAAGATTCCCTATTGAGTGGTGTGGGTGCAGACTGGAACAGACGATGGAAGGGCTGGGACTCCATGGACAATTATGGTAAGCACAGGTAGTTTTTTCCAATGAGAGTTTGGACGCATCCTTATTGCTGTACAAAAGTGAAGAAAAATCACAATAATTCACCTGAATTAAACTGTCTTGATGTTTTTTCCAACTCTGTAACTGGAAACCCTGAGTTTTTAGTTTTTGTTTTTCTTCAGCCTTGTTATCGGAAGTATCAGCGCTCGTGTTGGGGCTTCTTGGAACGCCGGGGCATGTATGCCTAGCTGATTTCCTCAGCAATGCGGGCCCCAGCCTCCTCTTTAGGTCTTGACATTATGATTTATGCTTTAAGGGTTGCACTCAAGAACTGTTACATAAACATGTCATTTCTGTCGCCACTTCCAGAGACTTTCTCTTGATTTCTATCGGCGATAAACAGTGAAAGGTGACCTGGTGCTGTGTGTCCTAATACATTATCACAATATTAGTTGTGGTACGCATGTTATCTCACCACCAGACTGCTTCTTTGTCGGTTAGGCAGATCATTACCTCAATATGTTTAAATACAGGGCAAACTGTAGTGCTCAAATACCATTTTAATGCATTTTTATCCTTAAAAAGCAGAACACAACCTGGCATCAAGTGCTCTGAACCTTTTCAAAGTATATGGTGAAGAAAAGATCACAGTGAAAGTATTGAATAAGGGATTTCAGGAGGAAACTCAACACTACGCCTGGTTCATGTTAGTGACAGCGGGCTTGAGCATCAGCTTTGTGTGTCTGCTTTGAAGCTGACACTACTGCTCGGAAAACGTGGCTATTTGAAACCTGGGCCCCGACGCTTGCTAAGAGCAGCATGGGGCCTCTTCGCTGGCTAAACAATTAATATTTGTGTTCAATTAGACAGTAGATTGAAAGAAGGGTCAGCATGCTTGGTCTGACAAAGAAAGCTTCTGCTGTTTTCTCATCCCATGACTGGCGCTTCGCTGTGATTCACACGGCCTAGCCCTTTGAGTTCTCTCTGGAATTCATGGCAGTTCTCAGGCCTTGGAATGAAAGTGTTTTTTGCCTTTGTTTTGTCTGTCGTTTCTATTTTTCCACACCAAAGTTATTTTCACTGCTTGAGGAGAAATTATTAAAGTATTCAGTCACTCTTTTATGTGTGAGACATTGAAAAATTGGCAAAAAACATCAAACTGCTGGGAAGTATAATATTGTACTCAAAGCAGTTTTGGGTAATATAATTTTTCTGCCTCTAGGAGGCACCAGTTAATGAATGAAATGATGACTGTTACCAAACAGGTACTGTTTAGCCCCAACTCGTGAGATTACTATTCAGACTACTTTTCACTAGTTTGTGGTCAGAAAGAAAAAAAATACTTCTATTCAGCAAAGATGCATTAAATTGGTAAAAAATCACTGTAAAGACATTTTTATTTTTTCCATTTTAAATAAATGATGTTATTTTGAACTTTCTATTCATCACAGAATAATGCATTGTAGTTTCCACAAACATATTAAGTAGCACAACTGTTTTCAACATTAGTGATAGTAAGAAATGTTTCTTAAGCACCAAATCAACATATTAGAATGATTTCTGAAGCGTTATGTGACACTGAAGACTAAAAATTCAAATGCATTTTGAAAAATAAAATAGATATTTTAAATTGTACTGTATATTTCAAATTGTTACTGTATTTTTGATCAAATGAATGCAGCCTTAGTGAGGATAAAATCTTTCATATATATATATATATATATATATATATATATATATAAACCCTAAACTTATTTGGTATTGTGTATTACAATATATTTTTACTTTTTAACATGTTTTAATTTAAGTGATGAAGTTAAGCAAAACTGTGGTTTTACATGCATCTCTTTAAACTGTGGTAGCAAAAACTGTGATGTATTTGGTTTTTATATTGGTGCATATACACAAAAAATTATTCATGTCTTTTTTCTTTGTGTTTATTTAGTGCAAAACTCGCAGTAAACCTGGCCTGATTATTTTTAACTAGACTTTTTAACTTTTTTTTTCTTTTTAGGTCTATCAGCCCTGCTTACTATACTAATACTAGTTTCTGCATAGTAAGCAGGGCTAGCAGAAAGTTTGAACAGAAAAACTCTCATTGAATTGTTAAACTAAAACTTGGGAGTTTAACTTATGCTGCAATGGCTTTAAATCCTTGATCTACATTTATCCTTTAACCAGCTTTATTTTACAAGGGCATTTTTCTCCTCCATCTGTCATTGAATTTCAGGGTGATCCTCCATTGAGGTTGTGTGCCGCCATGTTCTGTCAGCTTCATTAGAGAGAATGCGCATTGGTGGTGTGTGGTCAAATCCAACACCCAGCCAAAAAAGAAGCATTTGCAGCAAGCTCGCTGCGGTCGTGTCAGCAGTAGAGCCTCTGAGGATGTGGGTACGAAACCGAGCCGGCTTCTCTCTGTTGCCCCAGTCGATCCCCTGCTCTAAAATAGACCTAATGAGTGTACTTAGAGTAGGAGTGTGTTGTGTACAAACAAGCTTGAATGGGAAACAGAGAAGGGCAAATGAGC
Source organism: Tor tambroides (assembly GCA_021397915.2). Classification (NCBI taxonomy): domain Eukaryota; kingdom Metazoa; phylum Chordata; class Actinopteri; order Cypriniformes; family Cyprinidae; genus Tor; species Tor tambroides. Next base: position 92,978 of record JAFVLL020043019.1, read on the forward strand.
CATATTATTAATGATGTGGTCCGCTCTAGAGGCGTACAGTAATGAAGCGCTTTTCTGCAATTATGGTGAGCCACAGAATTACAGGCAGACCATGTTCGGCAACAGCTCGGTAGAATGTTATAGCTTTAGGTCGTTTTTTCCTCTCCACTGCCCTTATGAAAATGATTTACCACAGTTTTACTATAGTAACTTATAGCACCTATGGTATTTTAGTTGCAACAAAGTTCTCTGATAGCAAATATAAGTCTATTCAATGTGTGTGGTCTCGATCAATTGTGTTGCTCTCATTGGAAATGAATGATGTCTGGTCACTTTGTCACTTCAAACCATTGTGTGACAAAATGCAATATCAAATATCAATATCAGTCTACTTTTTTTTTAGTTGTAGTCATATAATTTTTAAATATATAGTACCATTCAAAAGTTTGGGATTTTTAAATGTTTTGTAAAGAGGTCTCTTATACTCCCAAAGGCTGTATTTATTTGGTAAAATACAGAAAAAAGCAGTAATATTCTGAATTATTATTACAGTTTAAAAGAACTGTTTTTATTTTAATATATTTTTAATTAAAATGTATTTAAATGTAAAATGTATTCCTGTGATGGAAAAGCTGATTATTGTATTATTAGTACAATTATTAATTAGCTATTATTATTATTATTATTATTATTATTAATGTTGAAAATGGATGTGCTGCTTGATATTTTTGAGGGACAGCTAGAAGCAAAATTTGTATAAATTGTTCTTGCCTCATTGGAAAGTTTGTATTTCATATTTTAAGCACAAATCTATTAAAATGTAGTTCCATTTATGCTTAAACCAGGGGAAGCATTCTAATGGAAAAAAAGAAAAATATATATTTTGAGATGTATTCTCAAAAAACAAAAAATAAATAAATTAATGTAAAAAAAAATAAACAAAACAACAGCAACAAAAAACTAGTCTTATCTTACACAATTTTGTTTCTACAATTGCACATTGTAGGTGCATATCAAAAAATTAGAATGTTTATCGTTTCATTTTTTTGTAATTTATTTCAAATGAAACTTTCATATATTCTAGCTTCATTACATGTAAAGTAACACATTTCATATATATATATATATATATATAGAGTGCCTTGCAGAAGTATTCAAACCCCTTCATTCTTTTTACGTTTTATGT
>JAFVLL020043021.1:0-5000 GCA_021397915.2 Tor tambroides
ACTTTAGTCTTTGCAACTTCAGGGATCTTATCTATGCACAATCAGCTTGTAACACTCCAAAGAGAAAGGAAAACTTGAAATTGCATCATATGACCCCTTTAAGTTTTTCCCAGCTGATGCTGAAAGCCAAACACCTTCAGGCGATCCAGAACCCAGCAACATCTAGAGCTAGAAATGTGGACAGAGAGAATGCTGAGACATTATTACATTTACATTCATGCATTTGGCAGATGCTTTTATGCAAAGCAAATTGCATTGAATTTATGTACATTTGATAAGTTCATGCTTTCATGGGAATCGAACCCATGTCCTTTCTGTTCCGAGCAACAGGGATGATAAATTATGATGCACTTCCATGGAAAACTGCCTCTGAAACTCCCTCGATACCTCAGCCAACAGATGACTGAAGTGTTTGACATTGATGGTGGTGTGCACAGTTTTTATCAGTCTGCTAGTAAGAGAAATCATTTTTATGGTTCCAGGTTGGTGTAGGTTGCCAGATTATCATATTTTATAATATAATATAATATCTATTGTAATATCTGTTAAAATGTAATTTATTCCTGTGATCAAAGCTGAATTTTCAGCATCATTACTCCAGTCTTCAGTGTCACACGATCCTTCAGAAATCATTCTAGTATGCTGATTTGATGGTGACAAATGCATAAATATCTTGATATACTGTTCAAAGTTTTGAGGTCACAGTGAGTTTTTTTTTTTTTTTTTTAAAGAAATTAATACTTTTGTTCAGCAAGGATGCATTAAATTGATCAAAAGTGACAGTAAAACATTCATAATGTGACAGAAGATTCTGTTTCAGAGAAATGCTGTTTTTTGAACTTTCTATTTATCAGAGAATCCTGACAAATGAAATGTATCACAGTTTCCACAAAAAATATCGGGCAGCCCAACTGTTTTCAACATTGCTAATAATCAGAAATGCTTCTTGAGCAGCAAATCAGGATATTAGAATGATTTCTGAAGATCATGTGACACTGAAGACTGGAGTAATGATGCTGAAAATAAATACGGCTTTGGTGAGCATAATAAACTTCTTTCAAAATCTTAGCGGTTCCAACACTACTGTACGTCTTGTTCTTTGCTTTCAGATGACCTCAGAATTTGAATATAATCTTCTTGCGATTGTTCAGATAAATGCAGCTGCACATCCCAGTTCAAAAGCTGTTAGAAATCTCTGCCATCATCAGATATCAGATGAAGAATGAGGATCTGCTCAGGTGACACCGTACCTTGATCAGGGCGCCATTAACTAACAGCATCCAGCGCTACTATTACAGCACAGAGCGTCATTGAGACACAGAGCTCTACCGAACGCCTGGCAGCCCGCCAAACACTAAGAGGTGTAGAAATACGTGCAGATTAACATTTGCTCCTTTTGCCCTGTTCTCCAGGGACGCCTCGTTGGAAGGGGAGAAACGCGGATCTTATCTCGCTCGCATTATTCTCCGAACCTCCCGTTAAAATCAGAGAGCCCTTCTGCCTCCAGCTATCCTGCATTACACGTCCTATCTGCTGTTTGTCCCTTACGTGATAACGACCAACAATTTGTAAATGCAACCCGAGAGCTGAGAGCAGAACAATGACTCGTGTGAAAGGACAAAGAGAACAAGAGTGCTGGAAAATCGGAGGTGACGCACAGCTTTAGAGATTAAGAGTGTAATTGTGGCTCATGGAGAATAGGAAATGTGAAGCTGGATATTATCTGTAGGTGTGCATTTGGGGAAATTATTTTTGCAAGCAGGGCATTAGGGGCCTGCAGTGGCATTTCATGTGTCGATAATGTATTGATTAATAATGTATCAATTGAATCGATTTTTGTTTAATCAACAACAGCAACAACAAAAATAAATGATTAAACAAATTAATTAATAAACACACACACACACACACACACACACACACACACTTAATGCTAAAAAACAATAAATAATTCAAATAAAAAAAACTAAATTTAAATATTATTATAGCTGTACTGTCTATAATACAATTGTATGTACAATTATATATTTTAATTGTGGGTTTTTTGTTTAAATAAATTTTATTAAAATTATATGGTTTTTTAGCACTATGTAGAGACAGAGAACGTTTCATTATTTGCAGTCAAATTAATAATAATTTCATTATTTCAAATCACCTTTTTATATTTATCTGTTAAATCATTAAGTTATTTATATCTCAGTTTTCCATTTATATTTTCTCTCTGCCAGTATGTGTAAATTATTATATATCGAAGTCTATTTTTATAGTTTATATATTATAGAATGAAATGTAATATATATTTTTATAATATAAATATATATTTTATAAAGTGTTTTAATCAGCATTTTGCCTCTTATGGTGCAACAAATGAATTTTTAAATACACTAGATATATCATTGAATGAAAAAACATGTTTGTGTCTTCTCTTGTGTTCATAATATAGATTATAGTTTTAGGGCGTGAAGTTTTAATCGTCTTTGATTATAACCTCAAAGCAGATTTATTGAGCTGACACTGTTTACTCTCTGTAGATATGAGAGGTCATAATTGGTTGGCTTAAATAATCTTATTCATAATGGATCCACACATGCTGTTATCCAGAGGGGCTTACAAAGAATAATTTATGTGGTCTAATGCAAGTAATTAGACGACATGAGGAAGCCCGGCACAGATGCTCATTACTAAACACTGTATTGTTTACATAATGTCATCCACCGCCAAACATACTTGTGTAAATACTGAGACTGTGTGATGTCCTGTTCAGAGCAGCACACTGCTTTTGGAAAGTACAGTGTGAACGGAGCACAGTGTCGGTGGAAAACATCATGCCATACTACATTTGCCTCGATGTGCAGCCACAAGAGCATATTGGATGAAATACGCATCCCACAATGCAATGCACGCTACTTGAGTGGAATACCAGCACATACTGCTTGATCCATACCGCAAAGCAGACTGCTGTTTTTTTTTTTTTTTTTCCAAAAAGTACATATTATGTAACATATTTAGTAATATTTGCATTGCATATTTAATTCAGGAAGGTGCACATTTCAATTTCATAAATAAAAATACAGTTTATATTATATTATAATATTTGACCATTTTATAATTTTTTTATATATATTATATATTTTATATTTTCAACATATCTAATTTAATTCAGGAAGGTGTCCATTTCAACTGCAGAAATAAAGTACAGTTATATTATACGTATTTAACAATTTTATATATCTTTTAACACATCTTTTTGGCTCATTATTTAATATTATATTATTATTTAATATTGCATTATTATAATTTGACAATTGTATATATCTTTTAACATATCTGTTATGGCTGATTATTATTCTTTTTTGTTAAAAATTACATATGCAACATTTAAAACAGTGATATTTTACACCATGTTGAATTTATTTTAATTTAGCAATTTTTGAAGTAGCATTTGACAAGATATTTGAAAAAATTCAGACAAAACATGAGAAATTGGAAAAAAAAAAAATCACAAGAATTTTTTTTTATATTCTCTATTATTATTATTATGATGATGTTGTTGTTGTTGTTGTTTTTCTTATGATAAACTATTTATTTAATAATATTGACATTTTTAATAATATTAGGTTCATATGGGTGGAAAACATGTATTATATTAAATTATATTATAAATATTTTAACACTTTTATTTATCTTTAAACATTTTTTGGCTCATAAGTTAATATTGTATTCTATTAAAATAAATATCTGACAATTGTATATACTCATTTTTTTGGCTCATTATTTAATATTATATTATTATTATTATTATTATTATTATTATTAAATATTGTATTATATTACCATTTTTATTTGACAATTGTATATATCTTAACATCTTCTCTTTTTTGGCTAATTAAATTATTTGGCATTTTAATCTTCATCTTAACATCTTTCTCGGTTCAGAATTTCATCATTTTAATACAAAATTTTATCAAAATGCAAATGACCTGTATCTTTTTTAGATAACTGGAGGACACTCACTGAATGAAACATGCAGCCTAGAGCCTACAGAGACGTGACAACAACATTTCAAACGCTGCATCCTGCATTCTGTCGCATACTGTTTTTGAGACCAGTGTGCATTATACAGTATGCACCGCTCAGTATGCCAGTATTTCTTTCATCGCTCAGAAGGACAGATGGTTGCAGTGGCAGCCAAAAGCTCACACGTGTAAATAAGGACATATGAAAGACTTACTCAATCTTGAATCATTTTTACCTTTGAGGACGTCTCCCGAAAGGCAGGTTTTGTCATATTTGGCTCATTCTGAAGCCAATTATGTCTCTAAAGTATAGTGAAGTAAACAAACATACACAAACGGGACTATCTGGTGTTATGAGTAAACAGGTGGACTGGTATCAGAGATAGTTTAGTGTAATCTGTATTCTGCAGACTGACAGACTCCTTGAAGGTAGCTGAGAGTTTCACTTCGTCAAAGAGATAAAATAGTTGTGGGATAAACACCGAACTCCATTAATTTAAACGAGATGCTCTTGTAGGTTTTGCTCTCAGTATAAATAGGAAGCGTGAAGAATGATCCTGTTTACACACAGGCTAAAGGTATGAGCGCCTAAAATGCCATCAGGGGCTATAAAAGCGACGTCTTGCCCTGTCATGAAACACGAGAGCGCAGGATTTCCTTACAGTTTCAGTCTCCAGTATCCTGAGACTGTGTGTTTTTTTTTTTTTATCCGCGTGTCAATGCCTGCTGGTTATTATTTCCAGCTTTCAGTGTTTCTGAATGTACTCAAGTTCTCGCTCACTCCTGAGTTTGTTTGGGACGACGCTGAGGATTTTGAACGCTTCAGTGCCGCAGGCCAACGTCTGCATGCCTGTGATTGTTGGAGAGAGGGAAACCTTTGCTTTCAGCTGGATATTCTGGGCTATGCATTTTTTTTAATATGTGAACCAAATTATTTTATGATGTTCGGTTCTGCTAATGGCTCTTGAACATCTGTTGATGTGA
>JAFVLL020043021.1:7500-12296 GCA_021397915.2 Tor tambroides
TCTGTAGTGTTATAATGAGCGAGCCGGTGCGATATCAGCGCCCACCCCATGACCCCCATCTAACTATCCACACACACTTGTCCTTAGTCATCAGCTCTAATGAGTGGACCAGCTATTTGGACTGTGGCAGTCTGTGCTCAGCTGAAGTTTTTAGTGATTAGACGGCGTGAGATGGTAATTACTCTGTGCAAAAATAGAGGCAACTCTCTCTCATCAATGCAAATGCATTGACATCTATTAGCAGGATGTTCTTCTCTTCTAAACATTTGATTTAATAAGGAGATGTTCATACTAAGGGTGGGCAATGAAAGTCACTTCATCTCATTTGTCTTATCTGGACGTTGATGAAAACCTTGATGCTTGATCTGTCTACAGTCAGGTTTCTCTTTCAGGTTAAATACTATCGTAGTTTTCTTTTTATTTAGATTTTTATATACTGCTAAACTTTTTTTATTGAAGTATGTGTACACTACCAGTCAAAAGTAAGATTTTGAATGTTTTTAAAGAAGTCTCTTCTGCTCACCAAACCTGCATTTATTTGATCCAAAGAACAGCAAAAACAGTCAATTTTTCTAAATATTTTTACTATTTAAAATAACTGTTTTCTATTTAAATATATTTTAAAATGTTTTTAAAAAATGTTTTACATTTTTATTATATAAATGCATAGATTGTGTATATATATGCTTTCATAAATAAAAAATGTTAACAAATATATGTAAAATATACATTTTATAAATGTTTAAATGAGAAATAAATATATAAATTATATACATTATTATTTTTTAACAACATAATTATTTCTGCTTTTATTTTTGCACTATTTTAATAATTTTTAAATTAAATGTAATACTTTTTAAGCAACTTCAATATAAATCAATCAACTATGCTGATATGCTCCTCAATTATTAGCAGTTATTATTGGTGCTCAGTTATTAATAATGGTTCTTATTATCAGTGTTGAAAAAAGTTGAGCTTATTTTTAAAGAAACTGATGCATTTTATTTTTCAGGATTCTTTGATGAACAGAAGGTTGAAAAGAACAGCATTTATTTGCAATAGAAATCTTTTGTAACATTATAAATGTCTTTACTGTCACTTTTGATGAGTTGAATGCATCTTTGCTAAATGTCTTTCTTACTTAACTCAGACTTTTGAATAGCAGTGCATCAGACTTACCACAAAAATATTAATCTGCAAGAACTGTTTTCAGCATTCATAATGAGAAGAACCAAAAGTCCACTGAGGGCAAAACAAAAGCCCTTGGAGAACAAAAGCGTTATAGTTTGATGGCAAGTTTCCGCCCACCCAATCTCCCCATGCATATGTATTAGAAGCTGAAACCCGTTAACTATTCACCAACGCGTTCATTTATCACGCGCATCAACTTATTATGGCCAAACAGTGCATGCTTGACTGGAGCCAATTCATCTTCTGCCTTCCATGCGCTCTTGCCCTTACTTCTGATAAGGAGAAGTGTCTCCGGACGAACCAAGAAGCCCGTTCTAGCGTAATTATCACGCCGCCAATCTGCGTCCATCGACAGTGACCTTGTGCATGACCTGATATACTCGCTGGAGTCAGATGTTTGCGTTGGTGAGCTGTTTGATGTAGTGTAATGACTAGCATCAGGCTTAATTGCATGAAAGGAAAATAAGCGAGTAATTGAACTCTGAAGCTAGACGATGAGATGCTCAATCTTGAGATGCAATATGTTCCTTCAATAACATTTTATTGAACAGATGCTTTTATAAAAACCTGTGCTGTTATTGCACTCGGCGTATCTGGTGAACAAAGCTAGCGGAGTCATATAATGAAGTTTTTATAAGGTATCGACTCTCTTAAATGCCGTAATATCAACCCGTAACCCGCCAGCTGTCGTGAAGAAGCGCTGTTTTTCATCCACACTGGGATGCTTTTCCGTTTATTGTCATGCAGAAGAGGAGAATAAGATCTCTCTGGACGGATGTGCTACATGACAGGGCAGTGATAGCGCGGTAATTGTTTACCTGCGCAGATCACTCATCCTCAACATGACGGCATGATCGCTCAGATGACCGTGGAGGAAACAAGATGTCTCTTAACTGTGTCAAAAACAGCCCTGCTGACTTTTAAGAGATGCACTTATATGTTGTGATTGTTGCTTATTTATACACAAGCTCTGCTGCAGAATCGATTGTCTCGCTGTGTGTTGTCTACATAGATGGCTGCCTCTTAAGTTGCCTTCTGCTCTGATAGTGATGGACATTAAACTAATGTCTAATACATAACACACATGACCATTGAGTGAAGTGGCAACATTTTTGGCTAGAACGAATAGTATGCTTTTATTGCATACTCAAAACACCAATTTTTCTCTCTTTGCATATTTCAAAAGCTATTTTAAAAAAAAGATACAAAAAATATAAAAAAGATTTTTAGTGAATAAATATATAAATGTTGTGTGTGTATGTCTATATTAGGGATGCACACTGTGCAAAATACTGGATCTTGTAATGCAATACGCTTCAAGAAACTTGACTGGGACTACCAGAAAGTGCTTTTTTTAAAAAAAAAAACTAAAAAAAAACACAAACTTGAATTAAAAACGCTAAATCATTTCTTTTCCAAGATAAAAGACATGCAACATGAGGTCATGTGATAGTAATATACCATAATACTCTTTGGAGTGTTTATTGTTGCATAATGCACACTTTGGCTCAGTTCTGTAGGAGTAATGTGTGTCACAACACAGGCCGGAGACAAGAGGTAAGTGAGTACAAAGTGAGTTTTATTGACAGGTTCGTTGAATGAGAGAGTTGATACTGAGACGAGGTGTGCAGTAACACAAATGGCAGTTCGTTGGTTAATTACCTGTGATGACTGATGTTGGGTTCTTTGCAGGTGTATCAGGATCGCAGGAGTATAGGAGGATCTGAGGGTAAGCATCGAGAGAGTCTGGCTAGTTCAGGTAGGTGAACGGTAGACCGGACAATGAGTGTCTGAGTGAAGCGTGTATTTAAAGGAGTGCTGATTGCAGGGTTGATCAATATTCAGGTGATTGTGATCTGGTGAGTGTTGTGGCCGGTGACTGTGACAGTGTGGAATCCCTGACAATGTGCAGTATGCAGTGAGTATTATTATCCGGTGTCCAGATGCATGTAGTGGTCGAATCCACTCTCACCCTTCAGATTCACTATTGAGCAAATCTCCAGGAACACTAAATGTTTGTTCTTGGCAGATTGCACGTTCACAGATTGCGTCTTCATTTGATAATATCCCACATTTCGCCCGCGGCCGCGTTCAGAAGCTGCTTCAGGATTTACGTTTCCCACTCATCCGATTGCTCAATCCCTCTGAGATATGCAAAAGAGCCAAATACATTCACTCAAGCTCCTTTTCTGCGATAATGTGTCCTGTTGGATCCATGCCCGACTGCCTTCCACCAAATGCTCAAGAAATCAGCCTGAGGAAAGGCAGAATATGTTTGCGTCTGATTCTGACTGATGTCAAACGCGGATCTTGTTCAGTCACAGATTGAAAGAATCCTTTGCTTGTTTCGGTTGTGCTGTTAAAACTGTGAATTGGGAATTGTAGGTTTTTTCTTTTTTTGATAATGGGAGACACTAGGATAGCAGCTTATGTTTAGTTCATTCTTTCATTTATCATTAAACATTATGACATGAGTTATGTGAAATGAGTGAAAATGGTTTAGTAACTCACTGTTTCCATATGTTTTTGTTTATGCTTCATTATGCCCAAAACAAGTCCAGAGGAATGCTTTTTGCACAGATGTTGATAGCTTAATATATATATTGTTTATGAAAATTTGTTGATCTCTTCTGAGACTTTGGAGAAGACAGACTTCAGATTACTGGTGTTGTTTTCTCAGGAGAAACAGCCGAGTAGTAGAATGATGACTTCAGCAAATTTGGTCTAATTTTCATCTCATTTTTATCTAGGAGAAACAACTCAAAACTATATTTTACCTGGAAGTTTACATTCGTTTTGATAAAAAAATTAATAACATTTTATTATAAAAATATACAATTTTAATAAATATATTTGAATGTAGTTTTAATAATAAATAGAATATTTTATATGAATATTAAATAATAAATGTATTATTATCATTATTATTATTATTATTATTATTAATTAAATTATAACATTTAAATTATTTTAAAAAATAAATAAATGAATAATAATAATAATAATAATAATAATACAAATTTGTTTTTCATTTAATCTTATTTGTGTCTAGGAAAACAACTGAAATATTTAATTATACTATTTCAATTAATTTCACCTGTAATTGTGTGTGTGTGTGTGTGTGTATGTATGTATGTATGTATGTATGTATGTATGCATGTATGTGTGTGTGTGTGTGTGTGTGTGTGTGTGTGTATAACATTTTTATATTTTAATAATATAATATTTTATACATAAAATACATTATATAAATTAAATCATTTTTATTAACATATTATTATCATTATTGTTATTGATGATAATATTAGAAAATACTACTACTACTACTACTACTACTGCTGCTGCTGCTAAAAATAAAATGTTATAAAACTTTGTTGAAATCTGAAACAAACATCAGATTATTAGGGTTGTTTTCTCAGGAGAAACATCAGAGTATAATCACTAACTTTTGCTCTCCGTTTGATCTCATTTGTGACTCTGGAGCACAAAAGCAGTCTTAAGTCGCTGGGGTATTTGTAGCAATAGCCAAAAATACATTGTATGGGTCAAAATTATAGATTTTTCTTTTATGCCAAAAATCATTAGGATATTAATTAAAGATCATG
>JAFVLL020043022.1:0-13105 GCA_021397915.2 Tor tambroides
TGAAAATCTGGAATCTGAGGGTGCAAAAAAATCTAAATACTGAGAAAATCTCCTTTAAAGTTGTTCAAATGAAGTTCTTAGCAATGCATATTACTAATCAAAAATGAAGTTTTGACATTTACAGTAGGAAATTTACAAAATATCTTCATGGAACATGATCTTTACGTAATATACTAATGACTTTTGACAAAAGAAAATTCAATACTTTTGACCCATACAATGTATTGCTGGCTATTGCTACAAATATACCCCAGCGACTTAAGACTGCTTTTGTGGTCCAGGGAACATATATCATAATATGTATGTATGTGTGTGTGTGTGTGTGTGTGTGTGTGTGTAAGAGAGAGAGAGACAGAGAGCACATTTACATGCACACCAACACGCTGATAACTATAAATTTACTTGAAATAAGTTTTACGGATTTATATGCAAGCTAATAACCCAGCAAGCAAGAAAACCACGTTTACAAAGATTTTTTGAAAAAATCTGTTTATTTCTCCAGTAATGATGTTGTGTAATCATCTGTGTATTTGACTCTGTGTGTATTCCATCTCTTATGAAAGTTGTGTTGAAAATGTTAAAGGGATAGTTCACCCAAAAATGAAAATTCTGTCATCATTTACTCACCCTCAATGAATTTCTTTCTTCTGTTGAACACAAAGGAAGATATTTTGAAGAATGTGGCTGGGGACCAGAAACTGTCTGGTCTTTCCCACATTCTTCAAAATCATTTTTGGGTGAACCATCCCTTTAAAGCAGGGGTGGGGAACGTCGATCCTGGAGGGCCACTCTCCTGCAGAGTTTAGCTCCAACCCTGAAAAACCCTGGAAAAAAAATACCTAACTGCACCCTGAAGACCTTGATTAGCTGGTTCAGGTGTGTTTGCAGTTTGATCATACCTCCTTCGGCTGCACAAGATAACATATTTTTGTAATATCTTGGGTCAAGAAAGAGTCGGAGAGTACAATATATTTTCTCAGTTAATGAAACTATTGACATTAGCACCTGTGTTGTCAGCTTAACCATATGTGGTTGAAGAATGTGCATGTAAATGCGCTCACAGAGAGAGATGTCTGTGAGGACAGTATTTGATACGTACTGGGTTTATGCTCTGGAGCAGGAGTGGATGGTGTGGCTGACGGTACAGGCTCAATGACTGCAGCTGAACACACCGACTCTTCATCCATTTCTGGCTTGCTCACACGCTCTTCCTGTGCTGGCGTCTTGTTGATCTTCACCTTGAAAAGCTTTGCAAGAAATGATCGTTTCTCGCACTGAAATGTGAAAGCATAAGAGTGAAACGAGTACACAGCTACAGTAACAAACACTGAACTGATCTGAAATGTGATGTGATTCCAAAACCTAATCAGTCATTTATTTCATGTTGTTAATTTTTTCCATTTAGATGTCATTTTTAAAGTTCTCTCGCAGATGACCTGATGACTGTCACACTTCACTATTCATTAGGGGTGACCCCAAATAGTCAAAGATGTGATGCTTCGATAGCATGAGCCTGATTCGACTACCGCTCTCACAGTCGAATATTGGCGGGGTGTTATGATCATGCCATTTTGGCTATATGGGGTGCTCAAATGATTTTACATAGAACTAACGGTTTTCTCCCAGTAAGTTAATATACAGCCTATTAAAATAATGCTGTAAATAAAAGACTCAAATTGAGACAGAGTGAAAGACTGGATTTTTTTCGATCAGTAGGGTACAAGTGATTTCAAAACATTTCAGTCGGTTTATATATATCGTGTATATTATTTATCTCGTATAAGATGCATTTGGTTGAGTTGCGTTGCGCGAGCAGGACAAACAACAGTGCAGAATATTAATAACTCTGACTGGGACTGTCATATACATAACATCATAATGAGAACAGTACTATAATAAAACGCTGTGAGGTTTTAGAGTTTAGTTGCACTGTCTCTGTACGTTGTTGCGTGAAGAACGCGTCCACAAAAGGAGTTCATTCAGAGCCGCGCAGACACGTTCATCTGCATTCAGGGCAGTTTGTGCAGATAGCCTATAAGTCGTAATATTATTATAGTATTATACGTTACAATGAGAGCACTACTGTAAAAAATGTTGTGAATTCTTAGGGTTTTGCTGGCATTTAATGTTAACTATCTTTTAATCAAAACATAAAACATTATTTTTGTATCTGCGAGGCGTCCGTTACACATTTTCCCTGTGTGTTAACGTCAGTAATTATGACTGTCGAATGTCTGACTTGACTCTTGGTAATGTATTTTGCCTCCAAACATATGATTCGACTATCAGTAAGATTCAACAATTCTGATTCGACTATGAAAATCCTTAGTTGGGGACACCCCTACTATTGATATATATTTATAAAAGCAGAGCCTGTGGAGGCAGGCATGGCTGAGACACATGTGGCCCATCCTTGGTCGTCTGCTTGCGTGGAGTAATCTGTGCGGGCTCCAGCAAACCAGTCGCACAACCGCTGTGCTTACAAGCTCAACGCAGATCAAAGCTGCGCGACAGTGTGTGACATCTTACAGTCTGTTCTGCGTTTGCTGCTCTTAGCTTTCCGAAAAAGTGAAATGTTTCTATAAATGTTGGAGATTTTCAAGTTGGTAAACAAAGGAAAAACAACAATCTCAACTAAATGATCTGTCCTTCGGGTCAAGATCAAAGCATACTTTGGTGCACTGTCCGCGTGATGCTATTTTCACCATTAGAAGTGTCCGAGGACGTCTGTGTGCAGCCCAATTTGTGTGTCCACCATGTCTTGTTACACTTTTGAAATCTAAAATATTGAGAACTTAATTAAAATGCGTTTGGTCACACAGGCATTTACCCTGGAATAGAAATGTTGCTTATACCTGGTCTTCAAGTTTTAAACAGCCAGGGAGCAGAAACTAACCCTCCTGTTGTGCTGGATTTTCAAACTGCTGGAAATACTGAGAGGAGAAGAGTGTCCAATGCTGTCTAGTCTACTAAAAACACAGCTGCTGCATATGAACACGTCAGGCTTAAATCTTTGACCAGCCATAAATACTTGTTATAAAAACATGAAAATAAGAAAAGAATTAACATTAAAAAGCCTGTCAACAACAATACAGCACGTATATTTAGCAAAATGCTCCTCTTTATAGTTATTTTTTCTAGCTGACTAACAAGCTTTTGCACCCCGAATGGTTATTCTGAGGTAAATATACACAAAGCCTATTGCGATTACTGGATGGCAAGTGTGCTACAAATAATATGAAGTTCACACATTATCAGAACAACATAGGGCTGGGCGATTTATCTCATGCAATATGCATGCGCATCTCGTCAGTAAAACCGGCTCCTTGATTAGCGGTAAATCCCCATCACCTGTTTTCAAATGGAGCGGCATTTAATACAAGGAGCCGTAGTTCACTGAGAAGCTACGCAATATCGCGTTCATTATCGCAGATGAATCGCCTTCGATAATGAACGCGAGATTGCGTAGCTTCTCAGTGAACTACGGCCTGCAATAAATGCCAGCCCATTTGAAAACAGGTGATGGGGATTTACCGCTAATCAAGGAGCCGGTTTTACTGACGAGATGCGCATGCATATTGCATGAGATAAATCGCCCAGCCCTAGAACAACATCTAAAGATCTTGATAATAAGAATCCATATCAGTATCAAATATAAACGAGAATTGCTAATGATATTGTTAATATCCACACACCTGACGGCTTTACCTGTTGTAGTTTGTTCACGTGTGTGCATGAAATAGACACTGCTTTTCTGCACTTTTACTCTGCACGTCTCCATCAACGCTAGAGGACTGTTTGAAAGTCTTTTTTTTTTTTTGCACTAAAGCTTTGATGCACATTGTCTCAGTTTATTATGTCAACATAACAAAAGATACGATCGCAAAAAAAGCAGGACTTTTTTTTTTTTTTTTTTTTAAATCATAACATGTAAATTTATATTGTCACCAGTGCCGATCTCAGCAAAAATATAATCTAATCTAAAATTTTTGGTCAGCAGTATATGGCCACAATTTAAAGCAGCACATTCTTCAAAATGTCTTCTTTCGTGTTCCTAAGCATGATAGCGATTAAATGATTTCCCTTCCCTTTCCCCTTCATTTTCCTGACAATGTAATCATCTGTGTTATGATTTCTACCACAGATCAGTGCTACACTAAAAGAGACTAAAGCAATATTTACCTTGAGAGGCGGTTCAACTGGTAGGGCAGCAGGCTTTGTCTCAGTTTTGGGTTCAGAGAGAGACTTCATGGCCGCCGCTGCGTGCCGCACAATACACTGATGACCGCAGTACACTGACTCTGGCAGAGAGTCATTACTGCAGCCTGGACCAATGCATTTAGGTAAAGCAGACTTCTCTGTCTTCATCTCCTCCTCCACCGACTGCTCAATCCCCACCTGAGACACAACACACAGATTAGATAAAGTCATACCTAGAAAATCGGTGTGCAACTTAGAATCTTATGTGTATTGGACCGAGTTTGGTGACAATTGCATAAAAACCCTAGGAGGAGTGGGGCGGGCAATCTGGCCATTTTGTATCATGATCTATCTTGTAGATGTCCACGATGTAGTTTTCAAATGAATCATACAGTTGTCTTATGTACTATAAAATGGTCCTATTTTTGTCCATATATAATCAAATCCACACAGCTTTCAGTTGGAAGGATTTTTTAAAAGTTATTAACAGCTGAGCGATGAAGAAACATGGATGAATCAGACACTAAAGAGTGGGATGTGCTTGATATTAAAAGGAGTTAATAAAAATCAAAAAGCCATAGAAGAAAAAACATCTATAATTTGAACTGCTCTAAAACTAGACCAAGATAAACTCTAGATAGAGTCTATAGTTTTCTCTCCACTGGACTGTACAGAGTGGTATTGTTTCATGCCTGTATGCTTACTTTCATCTTTGGGACACAAAAGAAGATCTTTTGAGACTTTAAAACCTGTTCTTTTGTTTTCAACTGAACACGACATGAGGGTGAGTAAATTTTCATTTTTGTGAAAATTTCTTTAATTCTTGCCAAACACAACGCCTGCTTAATAAAGGTGAAAATATAACTGACTGTTAGTAGAAACGCACTTCTTACACGTTATTGATGGAGAACAGTGCTTTGTATTACTACTGGGAGACAGAAATACTCTAGTGGTTTTCCTCATCAGGGTCTGGAGAACACACATTGTTCATATTCTAATATACCGAATGACTCACAAACAGATAATTAGAAAAAAAGAAAATTACCACATGAGTTGAGTCGATTTCATATTTTTCGGCAAGACCATTCATCGCCCCGTTCTGGCTCGTGACGTCCCGGCCGTCAGAGCATGAGGGACAAACGTATTCTCTGCTGCTCTGCAGGAGAGGAGCGCAAGCCTCTGCGACGCCGACACAGTCGACGTGACGCCACGTTCGGCAGGAGCCACAGCAGATCATCAACCTGACAGATGGAGCCGTTAGTTTGGCAGGGGCTGAAAAATCTGACCACTATGAATGCGTTACCATTTCAATCAATTCATAAAGAAGCTTGATGAATACAGACAACAGATTTAACATCAACATATATTCAAACGAACAGCTCGCTCCAAAATCAAAGAAGATGTTGAGTGAGAAACAGAACAAAACTGAAAGCCACAATCAATCTTCTCTCCTTCTGTGCGCTGTGTAAACATGAAATATGAACATGTATTTACTCATCTCACCTGCACAAAAACAGATTCAGTATTCCTCAAAATCAATAAAAACAGTCAAATGCAAACTCAGAATATGACACAAATCTGCAATAATTAAATGTTAAATAAGACAAATATCATTTAAGCTATGTATTTAATAGCATTTTATTAACCAATGTCTTTTGATGATCCAATTCAAGAATATGACACATTCAACAAAATGACACATTTGTGTTTCATTTTTTGTTATTTCATATTTGTTATTATTATTTCTTCTCCTGTGTCATATTCTTTATGCAATTTGTTTGAGCTGCGCCCTCCACTGTACAGACATGAATTTACATTTCCTTCCGCCTGAGGGGTATTCATTTCACTTTTGTTGTGAATAGTGTTGCTTTCGTCAACGAAAATTATGACTAAATATCGTCGTCAACGAACCTTTATCACGTGACGAAAACGAGACGAGACGAAACGTAAATGCTGGTCATGTGACGATGACTATAATTAAATGTATAATGCAATATTGTTGACGAATAAAAACGAGACTAAATGTGCTTTACAAAATAAAAACTATGCTAAAATGTCTCCTCATTTTTCGTTGGCCAACTTGAGACGAAACGAAATGTTATAACGTTATTTTGTCTCGTTTAGTTGCGTTATTATTATTATTATTTTGCAGTATTTCTGTTTCCTGTGTCTCACTTCAGCGGCTGCATCAGGTCGCACTGCGCAGACGCAGGCGACGTCACTTCCTCAAGCCCCACTCGCAGCGTTATTTAGAAGATGACAACAACAAAGTACCGATGGCTGGCCGGCCACCCGGGGTTCGTCTTTAGGAGAAAATGTATGCGTGTGTACTTATAACATGTTTAGTTGGTAAAATAAATGTTGTAAATTCAAATCAGAGCGTCTTCCGTGTCTGGAATGGATGTATTCTTGAGTCTATAAGGTAACAATAATATAATAAGATAACCTTGTTTGAAATGGGTTTGGCTAAAAGAAAATTTTGGTTTCGTCTATACTACTAGGTATTTATACTATATTGACTGGGTTAAATAGAACTGCATTACTAAAAAGAGACTAAAATACAATTTTCATTGACTAAAACTAGACTAAATGTCATCAGTTTTCGTCGACTAAAACTAGACGAAAATAGTCATGGATAATTCTGACTAAAATAAGACTAAAATGCTCAGACTTTTAGTTGACTAAAACTTGACTAGACTAAAAGGAGTATGAACGTGACTAAAACTAATAAAAACTAAAATGACAGCTTCACACAAAGACTAGACTAAAACTAAAATTAAAACAGGCCGCCAAAAACAACACTAGTTGTGAAAGGGCTTTTTCATTTGTGAAAGAACAACTTTTTTTACATTAAAAACAAACAAGAAAGCCCTGCCCAGATTTAAAAAGTAACTCAAAACTAATGTAACGCATTACTTTCCATAAAAGGTAACTAAGCAACGTAGTTAGTTACTTTTTTAGGGAGTAATGCACTACTTTTAAAAGTAACTTTCTCCAACACTGATTTTGACACTGCTCTGAACAGTGTATGATAAAAATCATCACACATAAATCTTGTTCTAAATTCCCAAAAGTAACGTGTTTGATGTATTTACTGAATGATTTCAAACATACTCTCAGAGAGCACTGTTTTGGTGCCAAACTTCCCCTGATTAGGTCAGATATCACAACATTCAAGAAGAAGTTAAAAACGCACCTCTTCCGCAAAAACACTTAATTACACAACTATAAACACAAACTGTAAACAAAGCACTTATACATTTTAAAAGTCGTGAGGGAGAGTGAATGATGACAGATTTATTTTTCTATCCCTTCAATGTTCATCTTTATCACGTTTACTGATCACACAGATCTCTGGAATACTTCATTCTGATTGGTCAAGCTCATTATTCAGCAGTCTGATCACTCCTAATATTGACTATTGTGAACCTCTCATCCGGGTAACTAAAACCTGCACTACTTTCACGCCACAGACTCGCATAAAAAGACTAAATTAGCTCTTTCCTGAGTAACAGTGACTGATCACACTGCAAAATCAGCAGGCCCATGATGCTCACCTGTTACGGTGTCCTTGTTGACATGCGCAGCAGACAGCGTCCCGATTCATCCTTTCAGTGTCTTCCTCACAGTTTTCAGAGAACTCCTCCTGTTCTTCCTCTGCAAACTGACAGTCCTTCTTTGCTCTTTTAGCTGTTCTTCCTCCAGTGGCTTTCTGAGCTCCTGCTGCAGCATCTCTTGCCCCTGTGGCTGTGGAAGAGCGCACCTTTCCTCCTTCTGATGCAACATCCATGTCATCTAACACTTCCTGTTTCATCAGTAATCTCACCCCTACATCGACATCTTCAGTACCTTTTGCACCAACGTCATCTTCGTGCTTGAGTTCATGACGCTTCCGAGCCACAGTCTGCTTGCGAATCTCCTGGAGATTGAGATCATCGCTATCTTCAGCTCGATCCGACGCGACTCCTTCACTGACGCGCTCCTCACCTAGGCCTGTCGCAAGAGTCAATATATCAACTTATCACACAACATGACCTCAATCATTTTTGGTGACGCAATATATTGCCCATTATATTTACATAAAAATGAATGTCAGCATGTTTTTTGCATTCTGCCCGTGTCTTTTGCAGCATTGCGTACATTACGTGGTGTAGTCATGAGGTGCATGTTCAAATAAAAAAAATGCATCTACAAAAAAAAAAAAAAAGTTTCATCTGCAGATATGGCCTTGTTTAGGGATCTGTGCCTTTGAGCATACGGACATCTAGGGATTGTGTTTTGTAGTGTGCACTCTTAATTTACAGAGAAATGGTCGGGGAAAAATCTGTAGATGGAAAAATCTCCATACAATTTCTTTGTGCATTTTTCTTTTTTCAACTTATTACTTTGCACTTTTGTTAGAAAATGTTTCATTACTATTTATTCAAATTTTTTAAGGTATCTAATATTTTGATCATTTCCACGATCTAAATACTCTTTAGAATTAAAAGTTTAGACTTCTTGCATTATTATGCTGTTATATTATGATTCTATAATCAGTGGCATAAAATGGTCTTAAAATGACAATAATATCGCTTATTGCAATTATTTCTGAGGTAATATATTGCACAACAAAAAGTTGTTGTGCAATATATGACAGGTAGGGATGTAACGATATCAAAATCTCACGATACAATATCGCGATATGAAGTCCACGATGCGATATTTAAAAAAAAAAAATGTATTAAATTTTTTTTATTAAATTATTACATTTTGAAATTATTCTATCTAATGTACTTTGAGAGTTCAAAATGAAGAGCTCCAGCCCATGTTCTTTACTAAGAAAACTTAAGTCAGAGAAAAGTCAGTGAATTGACTTGTAGCTGAACTTTAAAGGGGACTCAAGCCTCCTTTGATTTGTGATGTACTTTCTCAGTCTAAATTACGTTCACACTGCTGTTTTAGGAAGCCAAACAAATTAGAATAGAATAATAATAACAACGACAGTAATAGTCATACATTGTAAACCAACTGCACTGTAAAATAAATGAAAATGAATATTTAATAGGTATATATGTTTTTTTATTTACACTACAGTAGGGAAATTACAATACTTCTTTCTTAATTTCTACACTTGAAAGAGATACTTTGGACTGCATTTAAACTGCTAGCCGTCAGCAGTATCGTATCGTCATGTGACCACGATAACGTCGAGACTCATGATAATGATAATATCGCCGAGTCCCTGGTGACAGGCCTATCCTCACCTGTCTTCAGCACCGCTTCACTCTCATCGCCCGGCCTGTCCTCTGCGGGCAGCAGCGCTCGTCCTCGGCCCCGTCTGGAGGCTCCGGGAGCCCCTCGGCCCCTGCCGCGAGCCCTGGGCAGCCGGCCCCTGCGCCGCTGCACCGGAGGGCCGCTCTCCACAGAGCCCACGGCCTCCATGAACTCCCGCCGGGCGACGGTGCTGCGGCGGAAGCCCCAGGTCTTGGCCATCGCCGCAGTGCTGGAGCCGTCCTCATCCATCTGACTCGAGGCTGAAGAAAAGATGAAACAACATCATCCTCGCTGCACAAGACCTATTTCTACTAAACGAGATCTGCGCAATCTAATGGACGTGCACATCTACTGACCTTTTTAAATTAAAAATAAAATCTTATTTAAAATTAACTCAACTCTGTAAACACTGACATGGATGTGGTTTAACCGGACGCTATTTGTATTGTTTTATTCTGGCTCTGATAGGATGTGTGTGTTTTACTGGATTGTATGTGTTTGTTGTTGTGGAAGAAAACTAGCCACTGGCTAAATTTGGCACAATGCATGAAAAGGAAACATTTATGTTAAAGTTGTACATGGTGCATTTTCAAATAAATCTTAATAAAATAAATAAACAACTGCATCGTCACTTATTGTGGAAATTATGAAATGATCCAGCAGCTTCTGTTCCAGACTCTAAGCAAAACCTACAAGACAAGTTAAGCAGCACCATGGGTGCATCGGGAGACGCAGATTGTTTGCTTTGTTCTGAAACAGGGGCTGAAATCCTTACAATGTTACTTTTTTTTTTTGGACTCAACGTTTGGAGGCAACGTTTAACTCATACCAGCATGTGTTTAGGCCAGTCACATGTGAGTAACTCTGTCCTCTCACTGGTCAGAGTGCATCATCCATCAAGCTGGACTGACCGGTTAGCTCTGTGGTCTTATTGTGGCTTTATCCGTAGCTGTTGTTACACACACATTTATAGAAACATATAGATTTGAGTCCCACTCGAACTGATAGCTTGTATCAATATATCTGTTAATGTATTTATTTTTATTGCCATATGCATATTTTCATAACAAGATAGTAGTAACATACAGTAGTAACAAAAAAAAACAACTGACAATCAATAATAACATAAGCATTATTTTAGATTGTCTATTTCAATATTTGATGAATAAAAAGAAGAAAATAATGATTATTCCTGATCACTTTCTGAATACAAATGTTTAAAGAAGTACATTTCAACAAAATATGCTTTATATATAGAGGGATCTGAAAAAATTCATTTGCTATTATTTTATCAATATATTATGTGTATTAGAGCAGCAATCTAAGTGTGTGTGTGTGTTAACAAAGAAAGGGGAAACTCAAGGCTTCGTTGGAATAGCACAACTGAGCCGCTCCAGAGCTCGTTTTCAACTGGACTGAGGCAACTTCATTCACAGTTTTGGTGTGGATCTCAGCAGAAATTACATGTTAAATATACACCTTAACGCACTGGACCAAGAGATAAAACAGACTACTCTGCATGATCTTGCAATGCTGTTAAAATAGAAACTATATTTTATGATCCAGCAGACCACACCACAATCATTTTATAAGTTATTAACCATTCTTTTATTTGTTTTTACTGGTTATCTTTTGGGAAGGAGGCCACAGAATAACAGAGTAGTGCTGTTAAACGATTAGTCGCGATTAATCGCATCCAAAATAAAAGTTTTTGTTTACATAATATATATTTGTGTACTGTGTATATTTATTATGTATATATAAATACACACTCATACAGTATATATTTTGAAAATATTTACATGTATTTACATGTATATTTTTATATTTACATCATTTATATTATATATAAATGCATTTAATATACAAATATAACATTTTTCTTAAATATATACATGCATGTGTTTGTATTTATATATACATAATAAATATACACAGTGCAAAAATATATATTATGTAAACAAAAACTTTTATTTTGGATGCGATTAATCGCGATTAATCGTTTAACAGCACTACAACAGAGTGAACCAACATTTTGAATCCCTATAAAGTAACAAAAATACACTAAAAGACTGATTTTGTCATTTTCAGCTCCAATTTAAGCTTCGTTTAGGACCAGACAGGCTTGCTTTTGCTGCACAGTAAAATTAAACAGTAAAATGTGTTAAAGGGAGCTGAAGCACTACATTGCTACTGACAGGAGGAGGCATAAAAAATAAGCAAATATTTAAGAAAGGGTGAGAGACACAAAGAACTTGGTGAACCAAAGAACATTTACTGATCTTTCCAGATTCTATACTAGTGGAAGTCTGTCTGCTACGATTATGTAATTTTGCAACATTTGCTTTCACAGCAATCAGCTGATAAATGAATGATCTTAATTGTGTACTTCATAGCATTACATATCATGAACGATATAATAGCTTAATAAATTAAAACGAAAACACGCAAAATACTTTGCAAGGTTCTTCTCATGCTGTTTATGAACATTGTGTCTTGCATGTCTGAAAAATGCATTTCATATATGTGACCCTGGAGCACAAAAGCAGTCTTAAGTCGCTGGGGTATATTTGTAGCAACAGTCAAAAATACATTGCATGGGTCAAAATTATCCATTTTTCTTTTATGCCAAAAATCATCAGTATATTTAGTAAAGATCATGTTCCATGAGGATATTTTGTAAACTTCCTACTGTAAATATATCAAAACTTAATTTTTGATTAGTAATATGCATTGCTCAGAACTTCATTTGGACAACTTTAAAGGAGATTTTCCAGATTGTCAAATAGTTGTCTCTCAGAAAGCTTATTTATTCAGCTTTCAGATGACGTAAAAATCTCAACTCCAAAAAAAATTGACCTTTATGACTGGTTTTGTGGGTCACATTTATCTAATGCAAAAAAAGCCCACAGCATCATGAATTGCTGTCAAACTGAGAAATTGACGGATCGAAGCAGTTTTCATTTACACCATTACATGGATAATTAAAGTTCAAAATGTTTCTTACACGACAGAAACAGCACACAACAGAGAGTGCATGAATAAACAAGTGCAGTCCCCTTCGCTCGCACACTCTGAAGTCTCGTAAAGCAGCGGTTTATGATGAGGCTCACCTTCAGCGCAGCTCACTCCGCACAGCCTAATGTCTGCGTTTACATGCACGCTCTGATTTATGTCAGCAAACTTATTAATGAGTATTAATGTCTAGTGCACTCAAACACACAAACAAACTCGGAGGGTTTCCTCCATTTTGTCCACGAGAGGGGCGTGACGCGCAGAATGAGGCCACGCGCAGCGCCAGCGGAAACCAAGAGCGTCTCTGGCGGACTGGAGGACGATCTGCAGCTTCCTTTTGTACTCGGGTTCAGAGATGGGAGTAACGCATTAATAAAGTGATAATATTACAGTGGAATATTACTTTTTTCTGTAATAGTAATATAACGCATTACTAATAAAATTTTACTACGGAAGAGGATTAGGGCCAAGCAATAATAATAATAATAAACTAGATAGTAAAGTTTGGATACAAACTTTAAGTTGGCTTGAAAAAGCCCAGCCAGAAAGTTTGTGAAAGTTTTAAAAGATTGAAGTTTGAAGGTTTTCAGTTTGAAGTAGTTTGAAATACGTAAAATAGTTTTAAAGATTACAG
>JAFVLL020043023.1:0-21865 GCA_021397915.2 Tor tambroides
TCTAATTTAAAAAAAAAAAAAAAAAAAAAAAAAAAACATTTTCTTACTCAGTATGCTTGTGTTGCCTACAGTATAAATATTTAAACATACTTGAAAAATATATTAAAGTTAATGTATCTTGTTTTAAGCTTTTGTTTTTTGCAAAATGGCATAAGATATCAAATCCTGTTTTAGATAAATTATAGCAAAACTGAATGAGGTTTTGGTAATAAACCCCAAAACAAAATAGTGTTCCATCCAAATTAGTTTTTTTTCTTTATTTTTCTTACTCCACTGTCAATTAGATTTATAGATTAATATTTTGTGGGGGGTTTTCAAGTATCTTGTATTATTGATCATGATATGTTTTTACTGATGTTGATATGTTTTTTTAATCTAGAGGTCATAGAAACTCTGATATAAGACTGACCTCCTTTTAGCATTTTCCCTGTTTGCTCAACTTTGTTAGGCAGAATATTTAGACTGCTGTTTTGCATACTTGTAACTTGTGTGTTACATTCCTAGTCTCCTAGAGAAATACAGTATGATAGCTGAAAGTGGTTATTCACTGATAAGTCACTGTCTTCATTGTAAAATCTAAAATTTAATCTGCAGATTTAACATTAATGATATCATGTGACTAATTTAGGGGTGTGTCCCCGACTAAGGATTTTCGTAGTCGAATCAGAATTTTCGAATCTTGTCGATAGTCGACTAATAGTCGAATCATATGTTTGGGGGCGGGGGGGCAAAATACATTACCAAGAGTCAAGTCAGACATTCGACAGCCATACTGATGTTAACACACAGGGGAAATGTGTAACCGATGCCTCGCAGATACAAAAATAATGTTTTATGTTTTGATTAAAAGATAGTTAATATTAAACGTCAGCGAAACCCTAAAAATGCACAACATTTTTTACAATAGTGCTCTCATTATAACGTTATGTATATGACAGTAGTTATTAATGTTCTACATTTCTGTTTTGAGCTGCGCGCGCTGAAGATGACCATT
This sequence comes from Tor tambroides, assembly GCA_021397915.2. Classification (NCBI taxonomy): domain Eukaryota; kingdom Metazoa; phylum Chordata; class Actinopteri; order Cypriniformes; family Cyprinidae; genus Tor; species Tor tambroides. The sequence continues at coordinate 995 of JAFVLL020043023.1, forward strand.
TGAATGAAGCATTCGATAGCACGTTTTAATCAATAGGATTTAACTCATCATTTATCTCATATAGAATACGCTTTGTTATTTATATAATATAACATTAATATTACGACTTTTAGGCTATCTGCACAAAATGCCCCGAATGCATGAACGTGTTTGCGCGGCTCTGAATGAACTCCTTTTGTGGACGCGTTCTTCATGATACAACGTGCAGAAACACGGCAACTAAACTCTAAAAATTCACAGCGTTTTATTATAACAGTGTTCTCATTATAATGTTTTGTATATGACAGTCTCGGTCATAGTTTTTAGTATTCATTGTTGTTTGTACTGCTGGCGCTGCGCGCTGAAGATAATCACCGTAGTAGCCTACTACAATGAAGCTCTTTACTGCAGCTCAACTCAACCAAACGCATCTTATACGAGATAAATAATATATACACGATATATATATATATATATATATAAACCAGCTGAAATGTTTTGAAATCACTTGTTCCCTACCTGTTCGAAAAAATCCAGTCTTTCACTCTGCCTGTGTCAATTTGAGTCCTTGAGATTTCCAGCCGCCAAAATGCTCCTCTGTAGGTCACAGATTATGGAAAGTGATATTTAAATCTATAGGGGTGGTTGGATTTATTCACGCAAGTTAAAATATTTATTTAAAGCTTCTTTCTTTTCAGATTCTTATTTACAGTATTGTCTTAATAGGCTGTATATTAACTTATTGGGAGAAAACCAGTAGTTCTATGTGAAATCAGACATTGAACACCCCCATATAGCCAAAATGGCATGATCATAACACCCCGCGAATATTCGACTGTGAGACTGGTAATCGAACAAGTCTCCTCCTATCAAAGCATCAAATCGTCGACTATTCGAGTCACCCTTAGACTAACTGCAATGCAGCAAGTTTAAATAGAGGCAACAGAAAATACTGTATGGTTTGATAGTTACTGCATAGCTTTAGTAAAAGAATGGTTAACAGGTCATATTAACTGATTTTATATTTCATGGTGGTTTTTGGAGACTGACAGTACAAATCTACTGATGTGTAATGAAAAGAGCATCTTGAATATTCTACGTAACATCTGTTACACATGAAGATGAGCTGATGAGAATATTTATTTGAAATAGTCCATTAAAGGGTTAATATCTGACCATGTACTGACACATTTTTTTTTTTTTACCTCAAATTCAAATAAATGGCTTAAGTAGGCCTATGCCATAATCCATGACATCAAACGCATCAAAGCACACAAATCATTACCATTACCAAAAATAAAAATAAAAAAATGTCTTCCAAAAGGTCAAAACCCCTACTTTTATCTCCCTCTCTATCCTTAAAAAACATACTGAAAACAAAACCCTCATTTTAGCACGACCTTTCAAAACATACTAATATTTAAACCCAAAATCCTTTGCTACCACTCTGAAGTGTTTGCAATTGCAAATGTGGCAGCAATGCTAAAACTATTATGTGCACGGACACTACAGCCAGGGCTATAAATATAAGCAACACATGGAGCGGCAGACTGCAAAACAGGGGGAAATTTGGGCTGCTTATATCTGTCAAGAGCTGCACGAATCAGGCCGCCGGCCATATGATCAGCCTGGAGGCTGAGTCCACCTCCTCAGCAGGGAGCTTTGTAACAGCGCTTCTCGTTTCTTTTTCAAAAAACAGACTGAGAGGGGGGGGGGGGGTTGTAAAATACCCTGGATGCTTATGCGAAAAATGCCTCATGAGGCTCATAAAGTGTCTCAAATGAAACTTGGCCCTTATCTAAATAACAGTTGACTAATGTGCTCATAATGTAAACTCAGTGGCTTACCGCAAATCTTGGGGGCCCCCCGTGAACCATGAGATGGAGGCCTGGACACAAGAGGATACATCATGCACCAGTGTTTCTTCGCAGGGGTGAAAAAGTATCTGATGAACACAAACAGTCATGTTTTTTGGCCAATTTTTCTTCCCTCAAATCCTTATTTATCCATTTATATGCAGATATACCTTTCTAGATTTAGTTTCAGCTAGTAGAGTATGCAAATTCTAACCAGTTAGTAAACAATTACAAACATGATACGATTGTGATTTCTTTGTAAACACATTTATGTTGAATTTCACACAGCATTAAAGGGGTCATTGGATGCCCATTTTCCACAAGATGATATGATTATTTAGGGTCTTAATGAAAAGTCTATAACATACTTTGGTTAAAATTTCTCAATGGTAGTGTAAAAAACACCATTTTTACCCTGTCAAAATCAGCTCTGTTTTCAGCAAGCTGTTTTTAGTCCAAGTCGCTTTAAATGCTAATGAGCTCTGCTGACCCCGCCAGAGCCGGCGCCAGGGCACCTCTATCGGGGGGGCATTTGAATTTCTAGGGGGGGCACAAATCACGTTGGGGGGGGGGGGGTGTTTCGGGTGGGAAGCGTGCACTCTGTGATCGCGTGCAGTTGCTGACGCTTGCTAAAGCGTGCAGTCGCTTTCTTATGTGCGCTGTTTTATCGGTTTCACTTTCGCTTTCGTAATCGATCACGTTCAGCAAGGAGGGGAGAGGATGGAAAGGTGGGGGCACAGTAACTCGTTTGGGGGGGCACGGCCCGCGAATGCCCCCCCTTGGCGCCGGCCCTGGACCCCGCCCCTGCAAAACTGGCTAACTAGCACATTATTAGGAAAGGTGATTTGCAAAGATTCATAAAAACCCTTATACTCACTTCTTCTGTAGATGAAGCTGGATCACGAAAGATTCACGCGAACATAGATGCATTTATGTAGATCGGGATCGGCGTATTCCCTTCAAAGCGAAAGTAACGTTAATCCTCTGCATCTTCAGCGGCTCAGATGTCAGGAGTAAATGGCGACTGCTATATTCATTATTACATCCAACAACAGAACATCTCAATCGCTTATTCGGAGACATCTCGTCTTCCCCTGCACTGGAGTCGACACAATGGCGGACAGCTCTCAGCTCACTCAGGGCGGGTCTAAGGTAAGACGGCCTTGTCAATCAACTATCATGGGAGGGGCTGTACAGAACTATGTCATTCTGACAGGAATCTCAGAACAGCCTGAATTGAGAAAGGGGATTTTAAAATAGGGATTTAAAAAAAAAAACACCGGGTGGATTTTTATTATTATAGGATGGATGTGTACACACACTTCCAACACACATTTATGTTCAAACAACTTGTAAAGTGAATTTAGCATCCGATGACTCCTTTAAAAACCCAAGCAACACAATATAGTACCTGCTTTCATGCAACATGTAAATCTGCTCTGTATCTGCAGTTTAACCCTAATATAATTGGCTCATAATGGCTTGAGGGTCCAATGTTTGACAATGTGTATATACGGCTGAATCGTGAGCACATCTTTACTACAACAAAAACTATGTGTAAAGGGAAACAAATGCCTGTGTCCTTGACTGATGTGTAAAAAAACAGAGCTATTGGCTTTTATGTTATGTGAATGAAGCCAGACTTGTGAGCACGAGAGCTTTCCAAAACTGTACATTTTCAGATCAAGCAGTTAATCATGTTCAATAACGTTTCAGTAACAGAAACCGACTGAGCTGCCAAATGCTCTGGCCTCTGAACGTCTGGCAAAAAGATCCAGGTTTTGCAGCAGCTGTAGGATGGAATTCTGTTTGTGTTTCCCAGAACTAATTTTCAAGTGCCACTAAACATATAAAAATAATAGCGCGTCTCAGTATAAGGTAAAATCTTTATGAGTAGGTTGCAAAAATGAAATGTAGCAAAAAGTGATTTACATAATTTTTTATATATTAATATATATAAATGACTCTCATGATGCCATAATAAATTAAAAAACGTATCATGAGAGCAAATGCACATCAGAATTTTGCTTTATTAAACAAATGTATACAGTATGATTGGATGAACAACGATATAACACACCTGTGATTGCACATCAATTGAATTCTATATTAATGTGCACTCACACTCATCTAGGATCATTATGTTGCTTGGCAACCATAAACAGCCAGCAGTTGAGCTAATGAACTATATTACTTAGCAGGAGAATTGTTTATGATCATTAACCAATGTAATTATATATTGAACATAAATGTCTGCTATCATATTGATGTTGCCATTTAATAAAAACAATAAGCCACTTGAGGATGTTACAATGATTTTTTTCCATATCACCTTCCCATCACCCTATGTTAAAATCAGTTGCTTATTGTTTAAATGTAAATTGTACAGAGAAATGCTCCATAAGCACTCTTGTAAACTATGAGAGTATAAACAAAGTGGGAATAAAAAAAATGATAATGTCAATGACACTGTTGTCGATACAGAAATGAATTAGTGTCCATACCTTTCCTATATCACAATCTTTTTCGCTATTCTCATTAAAATGATTTACATACAGCAGTCATAAGAATAACGCAATTAATGTTCCTCTCAGTTAATTACTTCACCTTCCTCTGTCACATCTTCGAACGCACTTGAAAAAAAAAAATACAAAGCCCAGATGAATGTCTTCATCACATAATATTTTGCCCAAGGCACTTAAGTGAATTAATGTAGCATAATTCCTGAGCAAAGTGCTTGCTTAGTGCAATCAAAGGATTAGAAATATGCATTTTTCAAATGATATTTCAGGCAACACTTACTGAGAATAAAATATGAATGTGTCTCTGAACTAAGCAGAACTCTGATAAACAGTCACGTTGCTGCCTACAACCAAGAATTGATTTCTGTGTGTTTTTATATTCTATTGCTTAACCTGTTCAGCGAATCAGAGCGAACCACTTGCATACTGTACGATTACAAGCAGAAAATTTAATTTGGTGGAAAAATGCTTGAAATGACCGCTGTGTTTGATATAAGTGTTTGATCAATATCAGTAGGGTGAATCTTACAAAACCTGTCAACACCAACATCAAAACAAAGAAAGAAGAAATAAAGAAATATTTCTTTTGTAAGAAAACGAAACCTATTTTAGAATCATTTTACACTGACAATATTTTATATTTTGCACATTTCCCGCCATTCTCATTGCTATTCAAAAACAAACCAATAAAACAAAAACTATTTCTCAGAATTTTTTTGTATTTAACACAATTAAATTATAAAAAAATTACACTCTCATTAGTGCAATTTGAAAATAAATAACTGTTTTATTTTTTTGTTGTTGTACTGCCTTCAATGCAATGATTTTTTTCCAGTCTTTATTAGCATAAATTAGTGTTTAGAATTACAAATAGCCTAGTTAATTATTAAAATGAAAGTCTACTGACAGTATGAATTTAAAAAAAAAAATCCAGATGCATTCACAGGGATGAGAACTTGGGGTAAATGTCCAATGTTTCATTATGAATGAATGACTAAACAACAAAACAATTAACAAACATTATTGATTTTGGGGTGAAATTTGACCTGGGCATATTTCAGGAATAAAAACTCAAATAAAAAAATAATCAACAGATCTTTAAAACATACCTCTCATCTCACTGTTCTGTCATTCCAAATGAACCAAAGTCAGATACAGCGGCTTCTGCAAGGAGTGAAAAGAAAAACAATCCTTGCTAAATGCAGCATTCATCCTGTATTATTTATGCTGCATTATCTGAGTCAAACCTACCTGAGAGAAAATGACCTGTACACAAGGGATGCAAGAAATGGAACAGTGCTCTTGCATGAGTATGAATGTGATCCAGGCAAGAAATAGGATATAATGCAAACCATACTACTTAAACCACTCAACCGATTCCCACCGACAAAACTCAATAAACATTGTTTACACAGCAGAGGTGGATCTGCGCACATCTTTAACTACTGCACTGTTTTCTCTGCACTCGGTGGCAGAAAATAACTCAAGAGAGCGCGGATAAGAGTTGGCCCCCCCATAATTGAAATAAGTGGTGAAATCCGTTAGCTTCGAATCCTCCCAGTGCGATTCAGGGATGGGTAACTAGTCTCACACTATGAGCTGAAATGTTCTTTCACGGGGATGCAGCATCAACTCATATCTATAATGTGACACAAGGGACAATAACCATTATTATAATCTGTTGAAGTCTGGGAAGCTAATAGACACCCAAAACAGAATGAGGCGGCGCTGCCTCGCTGCTGGGGAGAAATGAGGGTGATTGTTTTTCACTCTCTGCGAGAGTGTGAGCAAAGAGCAGGGAGAACGGGTGATGGATCTAGCACAGCCACGCGCCTGCCGACCGAAAAATCAATCACAGTAATGGCTGGCGCTTCCGCAACGATTCTCCCGCAGAATGAAACGCAGCTTTAATGTGATATGCAAACAATAAAAACGGAGTGCAATTCTTTTTCAATAAAAGAAAGCACTTTTCACACAACAAACACAGCATGAACAGGAAACTAATGTCGCCATCCCTCCATCCATCCGTCTGTCTCGCTCTTTCTCAGGGAAAAGCACTTGTAGATGGAACCGTCTCTGACGAATGTACTGCTGGAAGACAGAACAGGTCACGTTAACTGCTGTCTCTAGAATAGCGTGCGGCAGTGCCTTGTTACGCTAAGGACATAAAACCAGTTCCTGTGAGTCCAAACCTTGGTATATGACACATGATGGCTCTCTAAGCGTCCAGGGGCATTCACCACCAGGCACATCCTGATGCGACCATGCGGGCCAAAGTAATCCATCCATTGTTTTTTTCCATTCCTCATGCAGGGGACACACACAGTGCAGATGGCATAATTTGTTGAGATCCTCACACGGCTAATGGCCTAAAGCCCAAGTGGGTCATTTGAGCAGAGAAATATTGGGCCTTTTGTCCACTCAATCCTCACACACAACCTACACTCACCTATTGTACTACAGCGCCAACAGCCAGCCACAGGCATTTGGATCAAGGACATGGTGGGTTTGAATTAATGCAGTACATTAAAATTTGTGGAGCATAGCTGAGATTTTATAGCTGGTAACAACAGAGTGGAATCTAGACTATTCATTTGTTTTATTGACAGTGCGGCTATCAGCAGTTATGTGCGAGGCACACATTTGAAACAAAAGAAAATGATTACAAATATGCCTGCAAAACTTCCCATGCTACTCTTTGCCATGTTTTTACTATAGAAGTATTGTTATTGTGGTAAAATTGCTCTAAATTCATTCTAATCAATCTATACAGGCTACTATTTCCGATATAAATACAAATGATGACCAGTGATTACTATAGAGTTGCTGAAAATACCACTGTTTTAAAATTTCACAAGGATTTAAATAAAACCGTTTGGAGAGCAGAAAATGTGAACTTACCATACTGTAGGCCCATCATATATCACTTCGCAAAAGAATCTGCTTTTCTTCATCAGATCTGCATGACTTCAACTGGCAGTAATCAAACCTTTAGGAGTCATTTAAATGCAATGGATGAAAAATAATTAACAGGTGTTTGCATGTATTTAAGCCTCGTGAGAGTAACACAATTTAAACGTCAAAGGCTGACAGCACATACATTATACATTACCCACAGGTGGAAAATAAAATGCGCCGAAAAATCAGTGCCATTTAATAAATATCTGCACAAAATTGAAAATCTAATTGAATCTGTGTGCGCGTGTGTCATGCGGGATTCGCTTTGACACACTCCGCTGCATGTTCCCTGATAAAACATTAATGAGAGGAACGCACAACATTTATAATGCTTGCCTCTCACCCTGATCATAACATTACTGAGACATAATTTGATATTTTTACTGAAACATTTCGGAAAAGTTACTCACTGAGCTCAAGCCTGTTGAGACATGCAGGAGATAATGTGTCTAAAAGCACTATTTCTGTGTAATCAAACCACCTCTTGATGGAAATCATAGTTTCCCTAAAATAACAGTCACTGCGGCTAGTACACTAATCGTGGAAATAAAATAATTTTAAAATGACACAAAAAAAGTAATTAAAATGACAGAACATTTTTTTTTACCAACGCTGCTGGAATGTGATCCAGTACTAATTTACTATGATTTTACACTAATAACAATAACTGTAACATTTTGGTGGATACATACTATAAGTTGCAGTGTTTTTTTTTTTTTATTCACACCACCAAAATCAATGCTTGTGTTCGTCTACTGTATAAATTAAACCGAGAAAGACAGAGAGAGCGAGGGATAGATCGAGGGATAGATCGAGGGATAGATAGATAGATAGATAGATAGATAGATAGATAGATAGATAGATAAAGTTAGGTTCACATTCATCAGGGTGATCGATAAACAAGCAAAACAAATAAATTGCAGCTTACCCCAGCATATTGGAAAACTGTATTTTCTTCCTTCCTCTGGAGAGTTCTCATCAGATTTGCTGCAAGATATGTATTTTCTGTAACCAGTCACATCATATTAGTCAGCACGGCCTTAACAGGACTCTACCTTCTATAGTATCCAGCTCCCTCAAATTTATGATTCATTCATGCCTGAGGCAAAGGCAAAGGAACTAGTTCCTTTAAAAGTGGGCCAGAAGCGTGGGGCCAGTGTGAAGCCGCTCTCCAATTGGAGGCCTCTCTGAAAACACAGAAAGAGAGAAGGGGATTACAGACACAATACTCTGCCATGTTCTCCGTGGCCAAAACTCCCAAGGGTCTGCTTGAGTCCTCACAAAAGCATTGATCTCTCTTTATTGATCGACTTTATGTACCACTTTTCCTCCTCCTGCTCCCCTCCATCTTTTTGTTTTCTCAGTGTCATCCTGTATGCTCGCCGTGCCAAGTAAGAACTCCAGATCTGTTTGTAAAGGCCTTGGAGTGCCGTTCATTTTCTTCTTGTGCTTGAAAGCCTTTGAGGTAAGAACTCAGCTCCAGGTAATTGCCTCTTTGATCAGTGAACACGAGTGCTTTGAAATATCGAGTGGCTAATTTGATTGCTGGTTGATGAGTTGAATGAAACAGTGTGATATGCAGCTTAAATGCATAAAAGTATATTAGCCAAATGAAGTCAGGAGTATTGCCGATCAGAATGTGCAGGATCAATGTGGTGACAGCGTGATTGCCCTCTATGAACCTTCCCGGTCATTTATTACAGGGGTTTCGTCCTGGTGCATATGATTAATTACACCTCTCAAATGAATGAACTCTGCTGCTTCATTCTTTTGAAGGCATGAACAGCTTCTTTAGAGTTTAGATCTTGGATAATTCCTATTACTGAAAAACTTTTTACATTTTTTTAAAAGCCCATAAATATACTAAAAATAATAAAAATTAAATTATATATAATATAAAATTGTAAAAAAATAAATAAATAAATAAATAACATTTATAAATGTAAATATATTTTATTAAAAAATGAATAAATTATAAACTATAAACACGTCTATAGATTTTTTAAAATATATATACTACAAAAAAAAATCAGATTACACAGCTAATTTCGAATGCCTAATTTTGGGGTGAGACATGCTGAAGGTTAATGGATAACAGACAAAAATCCACAAAACTCTAATTTTGATTTCAACAATGAAGTACGCATGTTGACGTGGTTGTTATTATTGCTCTATGCAGCTGTGCCATAAATAAACATGACCTTCTTCCAACGGACTGGCTGTCTACTCTTCCTAAATAGTCTGTGTATTTGTCTGTGTCCCCATTTTATCAATGTCAATAATAAGTCGTGAGCTGGTTAATCTTCCAGCTTGGCTTGAACGCTGATGTTGGTCATTAGTAGGCCCATGTGCCATGAATCACAAACTAGTGGACAGACCACACAGGGACAAGCAGAGTGAATTGATGAGAGATGCATCTGGTCTGTTTGTCCCATTCAGTCCCATTGAGCATTAACATATGCGACCTGTTGAAGGAAACAGACAATATGCTGAGGAACTAACATGTAGTGTGGCTTATCGTCGTTAGAGCATATCGGTATTGTTTTATAATGACAGCTTTCTTTTGCTAAAATGACAAAGTGAGAAGTTGGAGAAAAATCATGTGGCCCTGAACACAAATAAAATGTTAATGTAGGGAACTGTAGGTCGCAATTCTGGATGATCTGACTGCAAATGTGGATATCTACTAAAAGTGTAAACGGAGGGAACTTACCTGAAAAATCCACACAACAGTATCACACACTGTTTTAAAGTTGCCATAGAATGGAAAACTGTATTTACTTGGCATAGTTGAATAATAACAGTTCTGTACATGGAAATGACATACCGTGAGCCTCAAACACCAATGTTTCCTCCTTCTTATGTAAATCTCGTGCATAAAAAAGACCACTGAAAAATAGGCGAATCGGAACATAACACCGACTGTGACGTAAGAGTCGGGATCACTAATAATTACGCCTCCAATATTTGCATATACCCGCCCATGTTCTAGGCCAGCCGGACCTGCACAGCCGAACCATCAGAAATTCTGCAGGTATTGTGAAGGAACAAGTGAGGACAATAGCGAAAATGGCAGATCATGGAAATAAATGTTATGTTTCAGGCTGTGCAGGGATGGGTTGGTGTCTGTATTCAGAAAGGCACGGAAAACATATAACGCGAGCCACTAAAGGGACATGGTTAGCTGCTTTCTAGCGATAGCCTGTTACATTACAGTTCATAAGATTTCACTTATCACATAAACAAATTAAAGAGAGATGACTGAGGATGATGGTGAATGATTTACAGATCCTGAGCACTAGGGATGGGCGATATGGGCTTAAAAATATATCACGATATTTCTGGTATTTATTGCGATAACGATATCAACGACGATAAATCAGGGAATCCTGTTTCTTTAGAGAAAAGTATTATCTTTCCTATTTTTACCCCAAATAGGGTGTTGTGAGCATTACTGAGTACACACGTAATGCAATGACTGTTTAATTCATACTGGAAGCCGGAGGGCGCCCTTGAGCAAAAACTACACATGCATCACAGAAGTAATAGCACTGACGACGCTCCAGGAAATCCCTAATATGGACAAAGGTATTCAGTTATCGCTGAATAAAATGCACAACGGAGATAGAGAAATTTTAACTGATGAAGCTTGAAGACAATAAACATACGATATATAAAATATCGTATGTTTATAATATATGAAATACATTATATAAAATATATGGTTTATCTATGTTCTTCAATCTTGGGTATTTTTATAAGGAAAGTATATTTATAATGCAATACTAATCGACATAGCCTTTATCACTGTATATAATACTATCATTCTGTAATATGAAACCATGTCTGGTCACAAAAAGAAGTATTTCAAACACTCGACTATGTTATTAAGTTAATCTGGAGAAAAAGCATGTCAATAAATGATATCTTTTTTGAACAACAGGTTGTAAACAGGCTCATACACATGCAGAACTGTATCGGACACATACTGTACTACATTTAAGACCGATGTTTTTGTGCACTGTAAACAGCCCTAACCAAACCAGTTACAGATTTTAAAAGGAGCTGGAGCTCATCATTTAGCGATATACTCCTCCTCAGTTTCACGTCTGCCTTCCGCAATGTCGCTCTGCACTGTCGCACACAGAAATATGTCAACAACTAGACTTTATCGTTATTATCGCTGGAAGACTAATTCTTATCGTGGGGAGAATTTTTACCGGTATATCGCAAACGATAAGATATCGCCCATCCCTACTGAGCACCACTGACAAGCATCTGATCTTGTAAAATGTATGGTAAGTACTGCCGCTGTAGTTTACATAGAGCACAAGCGATCGCAAATCTCCAAAGTGAAAGTAAAATGCAATCGTGCATTCAAAGCGGCTCCCTGATGCCCGCAATTTATATACAATATAATTACCCAACGATATAACTGCGAGAGAAAGTATTGAAATATATATTTTCCTCCCTGTGTTTCCTTCCTGCTGTGTGAGCTACTGAAATGAGCTGCACTGTGAAACAGCCAATCAGAGCAGAGCTCAACATTATTATTCATGACCCTTCCAAATAAGGTAATAACAGACCATTTCATTCTGTGGATAAACTTGGTTGTAAATGGACATGTAAAACCGTTCCTGGAGAATTTTGCCCTACTTAAGTTACATACCTCTTTGTAGATATCAGAGAATAATTCTGTAACATTGCATCAATGCATCTCTATAACTTTTTGTGGTCTGCTTGTATTAATCTTATTCTTATTGAAAAATGGATTGCACTACGTACTTACCGATTACAATTGTTATTTACATTATTGATTGAGTTAATTCAATGACGCAAAATAAATGTTGTACGACTATTAATGTTTGTGACAACAACGCGATGGTGGCGGATACTTACAAGATGATGAGGCCTGCGGCTTATGATATCGAGCTAATTATTGATCTTCGGGTGATATAATATATTGCGCCGTTTGCAACAGAAATGCAGACTTTACAACACAGACGGTTAGACTTTAGGAATATTAATATTAAAGTTACTGCGCGCTTCACGAAATAATGAATTGTTTATGAGACGCATCTTTACTAAAAAGGCGATATTAACATATATTACATTACTATGTTACGAATGACTGCAGATAATGACATTACTTGATTTCAAAAGACAAATGATGTAAATTTCTAATTTACTAATGATGCATGTACCATTTGACTACATACATAAGGCAGATCCATTCATTTCCACACCACGCACCTGATGGATTGTGTATTTTATCTTGGAAATCTTACAATCCCATTGCCACAATACTGTTAACATCAACACAGAAACATCCGTTCAGTTGAATTTAAGGCAGGGCTATCGGTTTGTCCAATGACAGGAGTGAGTATTCGAGAAATCTGTTCGAAAACATATTTGTCATTTTATTGCAATTCCATTTGGAAACACCAGCGGCAAAGCAAGTAAAACATTTATCTGGATATAAAGGTTTCGAAGATCTGTTGGATTTCCTGAACCTATAAAAAGTCTTTTGGAGCAGCACATAAAATAAGGGGAAAAAATCTATTGAAACAACCCTTCAAACCGAAGATATAAATTAGTCTCATTCCATCCATGTAGCAGTTTCATACCTCATTAAGCTAATACACAAATAAACTAAGAACACGTCTTTAATTTTTGAACATGATGAGTGATCTAGGGTACCGTGAAGAGACACCGCGTCTGTTTCGTCAGTTCTTCGGAGTTCGTCTGAGTAAATCACCCGTCATTTTTCATCCATTCTCTCCATTACGTTTGGGCTCTTGTGTGGCTAAACACAGCTTTAGGGAAAGAAAAGGAGGAAAGTATCTCTTAATCATGTTTAATAGGCCCCCCATAAGGAAATCAATATGCTCATAGCGCCTTGGAATGCGCCTTCACCGTCGGCATTTATCAGTGACTGTCAGCCTTTACAAAAACTAGCTTGGAGCAGAAATTTTTATACGTTTAACCCCACAACAGATGGTAGCCAACCAAAGGGAAAATTGAGAATTTATAATTAGGATGCTTTGGCTTTAATCTTGATCATTCAGATTACATAAAAGTATCACAGACATAATCTCAGATTAGAAAGCAAGATTTAAAATATGTCCTTACCTCTCACTTAGACAGTAAGACTTCCTTGAGGAGCATACAGTCTTAAAAATAAAGTTTCTTTATTGGCATCGATGGTTCCATGAAGAACCTTGAACATCCATGGAACCTTTCAATGCAGAAAAGGTTCTTTATAGTTGAAAATGGTTCCTTAGACTTTTAAAATGTTCTTCAAAATGGTTTATTTAAGAATTGTTCACAGAAAGGTTCTTTGAGGAAACAAAAATGGTTCTTCTATGGCTTCACTGCAAAAATACACTTTTGGACCCTTTATTTTTAACAGTGTATTTGGTGTAGAAAACTGTTTTTCCTTGTTGCTTTTTGCCTTTCATTGATATAAAATTGTAGAGGTGACATGAAACGTTGAAGAAGGTGGGAAATATGAGAAAATTGGACACTTGTGTCATTCACATGCTCACCTCAGTTCAAAGCACCTGCTAGGTCAACTCATGTACATGGCCATGGCCACGACTCATGTACATATTTGGGCACAGAACCTCAAAAATACATTGAATTTACATTGAATTTCTAGACCATCTGTGCAGTCTCCAGTTCAAACACACAGCCCATAAATTTTCTCTCCAGACTTTGTTTTAGAGAGCGTCATGTTAACAATAACTTGACTTTCAGTAGCAGCGGTGACAACAGCATGAACAAGCTGCTCGTGACAGGTCTGCTCAGAACGAACTACACAAGAAGCCCGCAAAGACGGCACTGATGGGCTGAAACAGAGCTTCTCGTCTTCCACAGATAGAGCGCTCTGTGGCAACACTCTCTTTCTACTAGCAGGTTGAGCAGGGAGCAAGGTCCCTCATTTGTATCTGCCAGTCTGATTAATGATATTTCATCCTTACCATGTTCGCTTGTTCTTTTTTTTTTTCTCCCCCCAACTTGCTCTCTGTGTTTCTCTCTCATGCTCATTTTAATACAGATACACCAAGCTGGTACAAGCAGGTTTTATTGATGATACTTAGACATACAGTACTTCTAAACAGCCCATGACACATGCAGACCTACACATGACTAACTCACATGTGCACATCAGATTGGACGAGGGTAAGAGGGCTAATAAAAGTAAAGTGATTGCACATCTCAGTTTTTCCCAATGATGACATGTCAATGCTGTATCCAATTAGCACAACTAACCAATATGAAAAACCGGAAATTTGGGGCATAGAAGTCTATGTAGAGTAGGGGTGTCACAATATAATGGTACACTGTAAAAAATGACCGTGAATTTAATGGTAAAAGACTGTAAAAATGCTACAGTAAAAACCTGTTAAATGGTTAACAGGTAAATTCCCCTATATACGGCGAAAAACTGTATTGGACGTTACATGTAATTTTACGGTAGTATACCGTTTTTGGAAGTGAAAAAGAATGTATAATTTACAGTGAATAACCGTAAATTGACATTCCCAGAATGGACCTTTATCGCACTTCCTATATCCGGTAAGTGAAGCAGTGTATCGCCACTTCCGGTCCCGTCGCAACGCAGTCAAAACTAATGGGAGAATCCTCTCTTTCGCTGGAGTTACTGCAGCTGGCTGCTTTTATTCTAAACAACGACACACTGCCTCAGTTTTCACGATTTCTTGACACAACACGGATGAGGTGCGTGGGATGAATTAAGGGCCTTCTAAAATATTACACGGGAGCACGTTCGCGTTAAGTATGCATTTTGAAACTGAGGATGTTTAGGCCTACATCTCATATCACCTGCTGAAATGTTCCTATAAATATATTTCCCTTCCAAATGTGCAGTCTGAATAAATACATTTATTTCCCAACTAACCTGCCGCAGTCAAGTTCGTCTTCTCATTAACCATGTTTTACTGATCATATTTCATACCTGTTTACATTTTTTTAAATTAATTTGACTGATAAACACCGTTAGAAAAAATTACCATGGTTTTACTATAGTAAATATGTAGTAACCATGTTTCATTTTATTTTTACTGATTTCCATTTGTATTGCCACAGTTTTATTACACATATCAGTTACCATGGTTAATTTTCGTAAGAGCAGTATTAAAACAGATGAATGAATGCGTGGGCGTTGCCGTAAAGAAATTTAACAATGTTGAACATTTTGGCTAATTAATCTTAAACAGTATAACGCGTTGACAGCGTGACTTTGAATATTAATTAAGAATTTTGGCATAAATGAATTACATACAGTGAAATGACTGTCAATGAAAAATGACAGAAAAATGACTCAAATTTAATACAAATGAATAAATATGCTCATTCTGATGTTATTAATCAGGTCTCGCACACAATGCAGCATCGCAGTCACTATTTAAACGACCACTGACAGTGTGGTGAAATCGGTAACATTACGTTGGATTAAAACTACAAGTTCCGTTGAGTTTGGAAAATTCTGTGCACAGTAATCATCAGAATATCTTTTCACCTGTCCCTGAAAATGTCCAGATTTTGAAGTCATCCTGCAGATGCTCATTTTAACTGGCTTTTATTCAACTAGGTGATTACAGCATATTGAAAATATACACAACCGGAAGAATCGATAAACTGCTTTGACAGGCACTTCCGGTAATCAATTCCGCTGTAATAAAGGTCCATTCCCTGTGGCATTTCAAATTTGATGGGTTTTTTTGTTGAAATAACTATGTTTCTTCTTAGATTTTTCTTATCAGTTGTGTACATTAGGGTTGAATGTTACCTCTAATGTTGTTAAATGAATGTTTATTGCATTATTTCAGTTTTGTGTGCGTTACCATGATGGTGTTTAGTGTTTGTGTGAATGACACTGTGCCTTCTATATATGCTATTTAAAAGCTGCTTGTGATGGGCTTTGGTTCATCATGTGAATTTCTCATCACCACCTGCATTTGGAGGTTATCAGTGTATTACAAAGGTACAAAACAGATTTCAGTACTTCAATAGGTTGGTATATTAACATTATATCAGTTAATGAAATTACGGTATTTAACTGTAAATTTAAGTTAAAACTGTAAAACCTAAAATGTTGCTACCATTTTTTTTTTTTACACAGAATTTTTTTTTACAGTGTATTGATGACAACCGTTATATACAAAAAATGAAGTAGTGATATCATGTTTCTACTACATAATGATAATATTGTAAATAATCCAGTGTCTGGTGGACACTTCAACATAATAGGTGTTGATAATGCACCTTAACGCAGGATGCCAACCATGATTGAGTAGTAAAAAGTTGAGTAGCTACTACTAAAGCAAAAAAATCATGTTGGAGGAGATGACAGACGAAAGCAAGACACTCTCACCCAAAAAAAAATAAAAAATTAGCTTGCCAATGTGTTTTGGACTCTGTAAAAAAGCCAGGAACTGCCACTCAACATTGTCATTTTTATATTTTTCACAGTTATGGTTAAATGCTTGTATTTTGAGTGATTAATTGGACAAAAATGAAAAAATAAAAATAAAATAAACAAAGTTAAAGATAAATTTGGTTGATAGCACTATTAATGTTTTTTTTTAATATTGTGCTTGCTCATTTTGGCCTTTTTTAACATTTGGATTGCCTTTGCTGTCATCAAACGCTCAAAGTCAATCTTTCTAAATACTAATAATATAATAAATTAAAGATAAATCTTTAGTCAATGTCAAAATGTTTTTCATACTGTACATTTTGTGATGCCTATATTCACTTGTAGAATTTACAATGGTTGATTTTACTTTATAATGTTTTTATTATTAATATTATATTTCTAATTTATTCGTTAATGGCTGATTGTATAGCAGCGATATCATCGCAGTATGGGTCTCCCTCTAATCTAAAGCACAAAGTTAAAAATGAGGCCCCACTGTAACCTGTTAACGTATAGTTGTTACTCACATTGGATCGACTGAATGATTGATCATCGCTGTGTTGAGTATCTAAACTTAATAACCGCACAGCATTCCAACAAACACACCTCTTTCAGAGGTTTTTTTCATTTGCTCCACATTCTTTGATTTCAGCCAGACCATGTTAAATTTTATCATGCATTCGCTTCCTGGGTGAGTGTGGAATTATTTGCAAAAACGTTTGGTCTTGTCCACAACTGTCAATTGTTGAATTCTTTTTCTCACTATCAGCTCATAGCAGCTCCATGGCATGAAAACGAATGAGAAAAATAGAAAAGCTATCCTCATCGGCAGAAAAAGAGCTACTGTGAACACAAAGGAACACGGTCTATTCCCTCAAACGGCTGGCATAAACAACAGGCACACAATGTGTTAATCTACGGCTCTTTGCACTTTTGGCAAGGTTTAGATTGAAGTCATGTCGCAAGACAGCTCTACCTTCTTTCCGCGCACGGGTTTGGCTCACGGTGTGACACGCTCTCTCCAAACAGAATCTGAATGTGATAGTTAATATTCAATTTTAAGGCAACCTGCCTATTTTGCAGATGGAAATTGAACGAGGAAGGAGAATTGTAAAGATTCGACCCCTTACTTGCCATAAAATGGGGTGACAGAACTCACAGAATTCATTTTAAGAGGCACAGAGTACAGAATATCAGAAGGCTGGGATGGGAATATTGTTCCCGCATCTAGTGAAGTAGACCCTGAGAGGCTGGGTTAAATTTAATGTAGTTTGTAAGGCAACTGCACAATAGAAATGTGTGCTTCTCTATTACATGGAGCAGCCTCTGTCCAAATGGATCGATACAACATCAAAACTCATCATCAAACCCAAGTGTCAAGCATTTGAGGTTACTCAACAGACAATGCCAAACGGTGTTCTCTAAACTGCTAACAATTATCTATTAGAGAGTCAATGTGAAAACCTGACTATCAAAGCTTTAAATTAAAAGCCAAAAGGAAGGGGGGGAAAAAATCACTGGGTTGTGAATACATGTTGTTTTATGGGAGATCTAATTGTGTGCATTTTTTAAAGAAGCAGTTTCCAGACTCTTATTTTGTGGCTCCTGTGGAGCTGCAGATGTTCGCCAAACCATAGCGGATGACATTTTCAAAGTCCTTGAAGCTGATATGACCATCAGAATCCTGATCTGCATACCTGTGCAATAGAATAAATTAACAACAAATACATTTGTTAATGTTTGTGTAAGAACAAATAAGTATTGCAGGGTAAGATGGAGGAAGAAGCTCCTTTTAAAAACAGTATCCAAACTATCATATTTAGAGATGTGTTAAGCATATACGAGATGATGATGATTTATAATGCAGTATATTATTAAAGGAAATAAATGGAAACATTTGCAAATTTAGCGGTTTAGTAAAAGTCTATATTTCTCATTACAAGTATGCAATGGTAGCAACAGACCATAAATTCAGATTACATGATGCCACTCAATTGGCCTATACAGGTTACAATGAATAATGGAGTTGTTTGAAATGTAAATCTAATGCACATAATTATTCCATAACTCCATGAATTTTTAAATTAAATCATTAAAATACCAGTAACAACATCCCTTCTGAGTGCCCCAAAGGTCTAACTTCAACTTTAGCGTAAAATAAATTCACAGATCATCTAATTTTATCTCGTTGTTATTATCTAATAACAATAATTAGATAATTTAACCTCACAAACTGTTTAGATAGATTCAGAAGATTAAAAATTGAGTGTAAGAATATTAAGAGCAAAAACATTCAATAAATGCGTTAATATTTAGTCACATCTATGGTCAAGTGGTGGGACATCTTACCCCGGAGGATATCTTACACCATCTTACCCTACAACTTTTTAAGTCAAATCATTACAAGACATTCAATGACATCCTGTAGATACAGAAAACATATAAGATCTGATTAGTTTGAACATTTTAATAGCATTCAGTCTAAAGCTGAATTTCAGAACGGCATCAAAAAAAAAAAGAAAAAAGAAAAGACGTGAGAGCAAAGTGCTCTGTAATATTAAGCCAGAACTCAGAAAACACTATTGAATATCTGTCAGTGTCTGATATTAACTTAAACTGAACAGCAGGAGGGTTAAGTAATATGCAATGCTTCAGCTCTCTCACTCAAATTTGACATGACATCCTTTCTTTGATCTATATCCCAGGCACTTCATCACTAACATGGCCTGCAATAGTATTCCTTTTGAAATGCACTAATACTGTTGATGCAATCTGATAATCCATAAATGTGATGACAAATGAGTTGCATGGACGTTTTCTGGTTTAGCACATGTAGTCAAATGTCTTTGTGGGCCAACACAGCTGAATGCCCGTAGATGTATCTCAGCTCTCAGATGTGAAAGTGACTGATGTTCACTCTAACCTTGCAAGTAAGTGCTGTCTGATTGACTTGAGCGAGTCAGCACCAGACTTATTTCACTTCCTGGTGGTAGTCGGTCCCTGGACAGGTGGTGGATGTGTGGAGAGCTGCTCATTTTCAGCTGACTGAGTCTTTTATCAGTCCTGAGGGGGAAGTCATGTGGCAGGAAGAGAAGCCTTGACTCTAACTAAAGGTCTTATACCAAAGCCATGAATTTCAGGAAGTTCCAGTTTAGAAATGAAATGAGCTTTTCAAGCTTGAATGGTCACCAAAAATGTCTTGAAACAAAAAGTAAAAGCAAAGACAATGAAGCAGAGAAAAAAAAAAATACACCATCTCATCAGGTACCATGGTTATAGGCTCACACACATTTGTCTTTAAGTGTCAATGTCCACTGACTGTCTCATCAGTCTGTGTCTTGGTTTGATGCTACAACCAAGTGACTTGCAATTGTCCAGATCTATCACACACTTACAGCTTCTGAGAGCAAAGCTCTTCTCTCTTGTCCCTCTCAAGCAAGCGCACATTTCACATTGGCGAATGAGTCATTCGTGACATAACGAGCAGATAAAGACAGTGTGAGCAAATTGAATCATGTCCGAGGAGCAGAGAAGGACATTACAGAGCAATGGGCTGACCATTTCTTCCTCTCAGTGCTCACTTCCTGTTTCAAAGATGAAATTAAAATAGCTATTCTGCTGGAGAGAGATCTTTATTTCCTGCTTTTTGGTTCAGCTGTTTATCGTCTACAGTGTATCACGCAAGTCTGCAAGCGCAGAATCAGATTGCAATCACGTAAAACTCATTAAGCGGATGTTTTTACCAAGACCGAGATTAATGCGGATAAAAACCGCCACAGGAAAACTGCTCCTCCAATTGCAGATGAGGAAGAGCAAACAGCAAACATAAGGGAAGAGATATAGAGGGAGCTGAAATGTTCCTGCCTCTCTCTCTCACTGGGGTGATTTCTCTATTACTCTCAACAGCAGACTGATCGTGTGCAAACACAGCAGATGTGAGGGAAATTTGGTAGCAACAGGGAGGAGAATTAAAACAACATTACGCATCCAGCAACTGGAAAATCACACTTCCCTTTTCCATGCCGGTGACTCCCATTCAAATGGAAGTGTAGCACACATCTAATTAGATTCTAATGAAGTCCTCCCCATGGAGGAGGACCGTTGAGACATC
>JAFVLL020043024.1:0-36051 GCA_021397915.2 Tor tambroides
GCACCGTGGTCCTGAGAGGCACGACATTTCGTTCCACTGTATGTCCCCACATGCAGCGGAATGACAATAAAGCTCAACTTGACTTGACTTGAAAATTATCGATTTTTTTCATTATGCTAAGAACTTCATTTGGACAGCTTTAAAGGCAATTTTCTCAGTATTTAGATTTTTTTGCACCCTCAGATTCCAGATTTTCAAATAGTTGTATCTCGGCCAAATATTGTCCTATCCTACTAAACCATACATCAATGGAAAGATGATTTATTCAGCTTCTGGAATTTGACTTAGTCAGCAAATACTACCATAATTTAAAGGGGAAAAAACCTCTGTTATTATTTACATATTCCTCATTTTGGGGTCTGGAAATTTGAATATTAAACTAAAATAGCTTAGAAAATAAATGCACGAATAATTATTTAAAATTTCGACATAAATAATTCATGCATCACTCACCCTCGTGCCAGCAGCAGTCTGAGCGCCTCCAGGTTGCCGTGGTGCGCAGCCCAGAGCGTCGGCGTCATTCCATCTTCATCCGGTGCGTTCAGCTCTTTGCGCGTCGCCTCTTTCAGCAGGTGCAGGTGACCGTCTCGAGCCGCCCGGTGGTATTTGTCGTTCATGGCGGCGGCTGAACTCGCTATCCCGGCTCACAGATGGTCATTTGGCGAGTGTTGATTTGGCGAGATTTCACGTGCCCTACTGGCGTCTCGACTCGAGGAACTGGAGGCACGCTTGCGCGGTTGCTATGGGAGGAGTCCTGGAATGACCACGCCCACTTCTCCATCAGCGCACACCTGACAGATGAGAACTCCGTGACACATTCAGGTAAAATCACACTCTGTTACAAGAATATAAATATTGATGCAGGGTATGATATAATGGTTACACTATTTTAAAGTGTCCTTGTTACAGTGTAATTATATATTTAAGTACTGAGTAATATTAATTAACTACATGTACTTACTATTTGGTCATGGTTAGGATTAGGGTTTAGCTTAGTGTTACCTGCATGGGTAACACTTTATTTTAAGGTGTCCATAATACAGAGTACTTACCTAGTTAAGTACTTAGTAGTAGCCGTTGTACTTACATGAAATAAAGTGTACTTACCATGTAACTAAGTTATGGAACAGCCTGTACTTACAGTTTGTAATTATGTACATGAAATAAGCAGCATAAAGTCTGTTACACAGCTACTTATGTAACCCAAAGATTGTTACATATGTGTTGCAGACTTTATACAACATAATTATAAATGTAAGTACACAGACATAAGCTACTTAAAACAAAGTGTATCAAGATTGTACTTAAGTGTACTAGTAGCTGTGTAACAGACTCGGCCTGTTACATATGTGTAACAGTAGCTGCCTATTCCATCTACATAATTACAAACTGAAATTACAAGCTGTTCCATAACTTAGTTACATGGTAAGTACATTTTGTTTCATGTAAGTACAACAGCTACTACTAAGTACTTAATTAGGTAATTACTATGTATTATGACACCTTAAAATAAAGTATTACCAAATAGACTAACCCAAAATAAATGTAACTGTAATCAGCTACAGTTACTGAGAAAATAATGTGTAATTAAATTACAGTTACTTATGAAAATGTTGACAATTACAAAGGGGGTTACATCTGATTTTTTTTTCCACAGTCAATTCAATTCAATTCCATTCAATTCAATTCAATATTGCTTTATTGGCATGACTGTAAAAAATACAATATTGCCAAAGTCACCCACATACAATTTCTTTCTTTCTTAAATTGCAGTGACTGCTCTAATTTATGAGACACCAATGTTTCAGCAGTTTAGGGGCCGGTTGCATAAAAGGTTAAGACTAGTTTTAAAAGTTAGTCAGATCATTTTTTTCTTTAATATATTTTTTGATTCAGTTGCATAAAAATGTAGATTAGTCTAAGTTGAATCCGAAAAATTAGACTGATTAGACACTGTCTTAACAAAGAGGCTAAATTTATGCGACTGACCCCAGAACACAGAATAGGACGTGCTTATTGGATTACTTATTCAATAACTGATAATGCACTGTTAGATGTCAGTGTTTCCTGTGCA
Source organism: Tor tambroides (assembly GCA_021397915.2). Taxonomy (NCBI): domain Eukaryota; kingdom Metazoa; phylum Chordata; class Actinopteri; order Cypriniformes; family Cyprinidae; genus Tor; species Tor tambroides. The sequence goes on from JAFVLL020043024.1 coordinate 2,075, forward strand.
AAGATTTGATTTCAAAAACAGTACCATAGATACTAAACTATTTCTTGTTATGGTTTTAAATCTGTATTTCACCTCAGAACAATCTCAAAGAAAGTCTGATTTTGTGGTGGCTGTGCTTTAAAATTAAATTATTATAATCCTAATTTAAGGGATAAAGGATTTTGAAAGTGACAGTAATCAGTGTTGAATACAACTGTAAGGTTAACCATGCCTGGTTTACATGTTTGAAAATGATTAACAGTTGAAAACATTGTCAAAAATTTAGAAAAGTAATCAAAAAGTAATCAAATGTAATCAGTTACATTACTTTTTAAAGTAATTGAAATAGTTACACTACTTGTAATCTGTAACCCATTACATTTCCAAAGTAACGTTCCCAACACTGGATGTAATGATTTGACGTGAATTCTAATTCTATTTTGATAAAAACAAAGAAAACGAGTAAATAAACCCTGTAAATAGTTGTAAAGTTGCAGTGTTGAAAATGGGTACTTCCCATATTTATTCAATAAAATCAATATATATATAAATCTATATAAATATTATCTATTTTATATTTTCATCCAGCCTGTAAACTTCAATTATTCTCCTATGAGGCATCATACATTCTCCTCCCTGCAGCTGAGAAACTTAATACACAACCAACATTAAACTAATCCATTGTAAACAGAGCCAAGCCCTGCTGTGACCTCAGCATAACCTCATCCTAGCAGATCTGATCAAACAAATCCAAGATGTGGTCTCGCTGTTGGCCAAAGAACCACTGGAAGCCTGGACTTGTCATTCTCACTTCTAACATTAAAGGTCCATTGAAAGTGCATGTTATTTTAACTTCATTAACTTTAATCAAAATGTTATAGTTCGCTCTGCCTCTGAAATTTTTTTGGGATGACATTGCAAATCACTTATTCCTCCGTGTCCACTCTTCTAAGTTTATGCATAGCTAGAAACACTTTTTGTCATCCAATCAATGATGTATTAAATGACGTATCATCCTGCATTTTTCTCATTAAATCCTACTTTATTCAGAGAGACAAAACATTGCATATTCAGAGATTATGCAATATTTCATGTTGACTTTAACAGGTTTTGCATACAAAAAATAGACAAATTCGCATTCAAGAGTTCTTATAGTATTTCTATACATGCAGCATTTCCAGGTTTATATGATTATGTTTTTGCATCCGTTTATATACAGCGTTCATTCACACCCCTCCAGACACAGAACACTATTACAGTAAAAATAACATAAACCCCCAATATAAACACACACTCCTCTCCTCTCACGAGGTCAGAGACCTGAGGGTTATGAGTCCATCCTCATGGATTGACTCCAAGGAAAATGAGGCATAATGTGTCAGAAATAACAAGAATTTGACTGGGCAGTTTAAATTCATTCATTTATATATATATATATATATATATATATATATACACATACATACATACATACACAACAAAAAAAGGAGGTCAGAAAAACAAAACCTTAGACTTCACCGAATTACAATTTAGAGAGAAAGTGTAAAGTTGAATTAGATCTTCATGAATGTGTTCAGTTTGGAGAAATGGAGTCAGTTTTGTTGAGTTTGTTCTCTAGGTGTCATTAAATTCTCTGGATCTCAAACAGCTTGACATCAGTGTCGTACCAAACAGGAGGATCCACGTTACTAAAGCAAGAAAAAAGCAAATGTCAACATATAAATCGCATACAAAACATCACACTGATCAAGTACTAATGAAACGTGTAACAATTCATTTGTGTGACTTTCTATGCTGAGCATAATTTTGAGGGTAGCTCCCACTTTGACCCGTAGAGGGAGACAGAGCGCAGGACTCACCGTAAGTAGATGACGCCCCACATGTATGTGCGAAACCACAGAGCTGTGCCTTCATTGGCCTGGTACTTGCGGATGAGGATGGGATGAGGAACCGGCAGCAAACCCACCAGAGTCCCGTGCTGCAGAAACTTCAGGATCTCAGACTCGTCCGTCAAACCTCTACAAGAATAACAAGAGCATCCTCACTCAGGTGAAACCGTAAAGTGTAATGCACATACTTTAGAGTCCAAAATCACACACACACAAAAAACTGTGATTAAAATATAACTTATGTATTTCCAGTGCTGCTGTCAGCAAAGTACCAGTAGACAAACCATACACTACTTCTTGATTTTATGCCAGTTTTTAATTTAAACTATTATACTAATATTACATTTGCAATACATACTTGTATTAAATTAGAAAAAAAGCAGCATTTTGTGGCCTCAGATGTTTGTATTTACAGTAGGTAGTGCCACTTTTCAAAGACTGTCTGAATTACCAGGTTCTTTGCTATTAAATTATAAACTGGTTACACTTTACTCATATACAAGCTGGAAACCTATAGAAATACTGTAAAAACTTCCTTTAATGTCATTTGGTCCACTTCTTTGTTTTTAAATATAATATATGTCTGAAACCTGTTAAAATTAGCATGACAGAATATTGCATGATTTCTAATAATGCAACATTATTGTTTCTCTGAAATAAACAGGATATTTAATGAGAAAAATGAAACTAATATTAACTACTGTAACAACGGGCAATACATTTGTTACAGTATTTATTAATCTTTGTTAACATTAGTTAATTATTAGCTGAGGTCTATTAAATAATCTTAACAGATATGTTTATTGATTGACTTAATATTGTATTTGTAAATGGTGAAGTTAGCATCAACTTTAACAAGATTAATAAATGCTTTAGAAGTATTATTATCTTGGTTTAGTTTATGTTAACTAACACAGTTAAATGTAACTAATGTTAACAAATGGAACCTTTATGTAAGTGTTACTGAGGAGCTGTTTCAGTGTGTGTATGCGTGTCTCACTTGTCTATGCAGATTTTCTCCACCTGAGGCACCAGCACCTGCAGGAGCCTCATTATAGTCTGCAGAGGAAGTTTACTCTTCCAGGAGAGGACCTGAAAGAAAGCATGCAGACATTGGATGGGATTAACATGAATGTTTTGGAGAGGAAAACACATTTGATTTTCTTTCTGTAAATGTCACAGATATTGTTGTGTATACCAGGTCCTCACAAGCAATGGTTTATAATTTGAGATTTTATGACTGACCCAGTCTGGAGTTGGAGCCCAGTCTGATGAAGACGACACACGTTTCCGACTCCCATCACAATCTCCGGTTTCAGACTTCTAAGGAATTCAAAAAGAACATCATTTATTGATATAAACAGAATAAATAGAGTTATGTAGATATTAAATGTCAGGGTCATCAGTGATGCTGCACCTTGTCATCTTCACCCGAGGTCAGCTCAGTGTCTCTGACTTGTGTCTCAGAGCTGTGATCTGATTGGCTGTGGGCCGCATCACTCTGCTGCAGCAACAGTGTCGTTCCATCCTCAGAAACCTGTGATGTTTCTGTTAGTTTATCAATGCCTACAACATAATAAACCAAAAATGTATATATTAATGACATGTCAGCAGCAAGGCCATTTTTATAGCGAGAACAAGGAGAATAACAAATTATACACTGACAAAAAATATCTACAAGAATTCTAAAATACATTCAGGTGATTCTTTTAAAAATACATCAGTTAAACATCTTTAAATAAAAACATTTGCAGAATTAAAAAAAAAAACAACAACAAATAATGGCTGTTAACTTACCAATACCAGCAACACTATTTGTTTGCGTCCAAAGTTGCAAATTAAGAATCGGAAAATATTGCATATTTCCGAAAAAAAAAAAAAAAGTTTTCATCCCACGTGTTCAAGAGCACAAAATTCTGACTTCCTGGAAAATTATTATCACTAAGACTGAAATTACTAAAACTGGGGAAGCCACTGTGACTGTTTTTTTCTACATAATAATTGTGCCCTAGAACCTACACATGAAATGCAATAACAAACACTGTCATGGTATCTTGTGTTTGGAAATGCAATCATGTGAGACAGTTCAGGGAAGGTAATTATATCAAAAGATTGATGACAGAAAAAATATTTGAGATGCTTAGTTCAGGTATCTAATTACATTAGATCACATGAGTTTTTTTGTTGCACCTCAAAGAATTTATTCAGTCAATGTGCCTGTTTATGCACATGTTTTCTTTTTGGACAGTTGCATGCATTTCTTTTAGCACATTTTAAAATTTTATACACTGGATGTCATTTCAGTCCAGCCTTTTTATGCCATATACCAAAATTTGCATAAAAATGTGGATGGAAACAGTTACTGAACTCTTCATAGTCAACATACTGGGGTGGAGTAGTGCAAACGTGTATGCTGAAGTGGGTTACGTACGTGGCATGGCCTTCAAGCTTGCGTTCAGAGTGCCTGTTTGAACCGGTGTGGTTTTGTGCGGTCCTTCACTACAGGCAGTGTTGTATGGGTTATTGGTCTCCATGAAGATGGCATTATGGGTGCTGTTGCTCCTGCTTTTCCTCTGCAGGGCTTTCTGGATTGAGTTGACGTCTGTAGGCAGGTTAGCCAGCTGGTGAAAGAGGTTGCGTTTGCGGATGATGCCGTACACCAGGTTAAAGTTGCCTGATTTTTAGAGACAGTCAGAGATGAATACAAATGCAAAGACCAAAGAAATCATGTTTTATGGTAAAATGATTTGCATTCAAATAAACAGACTTTTGCCACTTCTGCTTTCTTATTTTATTAGTCATTTAAATAACGAACTGCCTCCACGACTGTGCCGACTGCATTTACAACAGCAATGAAGCTTCAAAAGCAACTTACCATCGAACTGGTACTGAATGATGTTGTTAAAAACTTCTAGCAAAAAGAAAACCAGGTGATGGTTAACAGGTGAGCAGAACAGGAACCAGGGGCTTGAGAAAATTTCCAGCAGGTGTAGCAGTTTGTTGGCTGCTACCATAGACAGACTTTTCAGGTAAGGAGACACTGGAAAAACAACAGCAATGATTCATCAGGAAGTGAAAACAATCTCTCAAAACGCTTGTACTTTTTAACCTTGCTTACCGTTGACTATGATAGTGAGCAGACAGTCATACAGGGGCTGCAGTCGCTGATGTCCACTGGTGATGATTTTATGGAAAACCTGTCGACCAAAAAACCATTTTAATGCTAACGCATATCACCTCTCAAATCTTATTAGCGTATATTCCCAGGAATGCATGAACTGAAAAGATGCACACACTGAAGGCAACATAAGTTGCGTTGGATAAAAGCATAAATGCAAATATGCATTAAGGATGCATGTTCAACCAGTTGTGATGCGCAAACTTTTTATATGCAGCTGTGTGAGTTAGACTGGAGAGCTTTGGAAAACTGGAAGACTTAAATTTTGGATCTGTTCTTTACAAAAAGCTATAAAATAACTTCAAAATACATGCAATATTGCAAACAAGTCATATGGAGTGTTTTTACTGTGCTTTAATTCAGTTTTGTTTGTGGCCTTTAAAATCTCCATTGTCTCCAATATGATGTGACAGAGTCACATGAACGTATCTGTGCTCATCTCACCACTATCAGCAGGTCAGCATGAGTCCCAGCGAAAACTGAAATATCCATTGGCACACGCACACTGTATGGTTTATTCAGACGCACCCCGAAATTCCTCTCTCCACTTAACAGCAACGAGATGAACACGCCAATGTGCACCAGACCAACACGTGCTGCAAACAGATGCATATACACACTAACACATATGCCTGTCTTTATCACGTCCATAGTTCATAACAATAAGACACCACTAAAAATTGGCAATACACTGAATAAAGATCAGAAAAGTACGAAAATAATTTGAAAATATGCATTCTTGAATTTTTCAAACTATCAAACTATTTAACTTAAAAATGTCTCTCAAAGTACAATAAGTATAAATTTATTTTGTATGTGTAACACTGAATGCTTCAGATACTCACACTGATTGGCACGAGCGTCATTCAGATAGAACAGAATCGGTACAAGAATATCCAGCACATCACTGCTCTTCAACACATAGAACAGGAACTTCTGAAATACAGAGATAAAGAAATGAGTACAGAAATCATTTTCTACCAATTACATGAGAATTGTAAAAAACACAATAGTAATTGAAAAATATGAAAATATTTGTATTTGATATAAGTATTTGATTTCATATTTTATTAAGAAATAAAATAAAAAATTAAAACGACACAAGGTAGCACCTTGTTGAGGTCGCAGAGTTTCCAGAAAAGCACCAGCAGCTCCTGATGAAACTGGATTTTCTTGCAGGAATGGGGCAGGTATGTCTGCAGCAGGGGGTTATTGAGCAGCCGGCTGATTCCTCGCAGGATAAAGTGAAAATCCTACAGGCAAAAAACTCCATACATTTTACAAATACATAGGTATTTTTATAAAGATAACGTGAAGATACTGATCATTCACAGTGTTTAAAATTCTGTTACATGTGTAAGGTAGAAGCTGAGGGCTTTTGCAGTTGATTTGGGATGGTTGTGAAGTGTTTGTGTGTCTCACCTCTTCTCTATGAATTCGAGACAGGTAGTTTACAAACAGGTTTTCGCCTCTCGTGGCCTGAAACATATCATGAGGAAGAGTCTGATACTCAAGCTGAGCGTTTGAAATACTGAACTATCATAATACGGAACACAGGCTCTCTTACAAAACCTACTGCACTGCTTAGACAGCATTCTCGGGAATCAAAGACCTTTGTTCCTGTTTCAAAACTTATGCTGCCTTTTCACACAAGATGTTGGATGTAACAAATTTACATAAAAGCAAATTTAAGTTATAACCGTTTTATTCAGAACGGACTGACTGAAAAAAAAAGAAAAAAAAACTAACTTTTTGCCAATATTTATATTTACTACGCATTATTTGTACTTGCATGTTTCATTGCACTGTTTAATTAACTGAGTGGCATTCAGTTATCATTTTGCAAATAAATAGTTTTTTCATTTCTAACTCAATTTTGTATTGAAACATTAATTTTTGGATGTCATCATAGCTGACATCACTTTGCAATGTGGGATATTGTATTTTATGAAAACATTTTAGTTTAGGATGTTTGTCTAATGTTTGTAAAGGTTAATATTGTTTAAGGATGTTCAGAGAACATTTAAAAGTAACAATGTCTACAAAGTGATAAAACGGAATGTTCCCTTAATGTTTACGTAACATTAAGACAACAAAAATGGATGTTTTGAATGTTTAGAGAACATTCTGATATAACCTAATGGAAATGTTAGCAAAACGTCCAAATAGCATTTTTAAAATGTTCAGTTTTTTTTAACAGAAAACATTGAGAAATAGTATTTTCATAACATAATGGAAACATTAGCTAAATGTTCAAATAACATTTTTTAAAACATTCAGTTTTTTAAATTTTCCGACGTTTAGAAACATTTTCATACATTAATGGAAAATGTTCAGTTTTTTTTTATTTTTAGACAACATTTAGAAAAAAATTTTCATAGCTTAATGGAAACGTTACCAAAACATTTTTAAAACATTTAAAATGTTCTGTTTTTTAATGTTCAGAGAACTTTCAGAAACAATGTTTTCATAAATTAATGTTAGAAAAACATTCTTAGAATCTATTTTTCTAATCTGAACACATCTGTGTGTCCTGTTACCTGGCATGCTTCAGCAGTTGTGTTCTTGTTGTAATCAGCAGAGCAGGTATCAGTATTGGTGCTCAGGGTCGGGCTGGTGTTTGAGTTATTGACAAGCTCTTGCTCCAATGAAACGATCAGTGTCTGCAGCGCCAGCTCTGCTAGCACCCCCCGCTGGTCAGAGAACATCAGGTGATTGTATGGGACACCGTACCCGACTGGATCATACGCACATACCACATTAAGAAGAGAAGTGAAGAGCGGCAGGGCATGTCTAACAGAGAGAGAGAGAGAGAGATAGAGCAAAATTTAAATGCTGCAAAACCAACGAATGACAACTAATGAGTGCATATGAGGTTACCTGTTTTCTCTAGAGCAAAAGAATGAGACCCAGGGGTTGAGTGTGTGAGTGTCAGATGGAGACTGGTACATTTCTTCTGAGAAACATGTCAATAAAAGCTTCAACAACTCTGCCCTGAGAGAGAAAAAGAGATTGAAAGACATAAAGAAATAATACTTAATACTTTTAAACAGCAAGGATCCAATAAATTGATAAAAAATGAGAGCAGACATTTATACATTTATAACTGTTTTCAACATTGCTAATAATCAGAAATGTTTCTTGAGCAGCAAATCAGCATATTAGAATGATTTCTGAAGGATCATGTGACACTGAAGACTGGAGTAATGATGCTGAAATTTGCATCAAAGAAATAAATTCAATTTTACACTATATTCAAACAGAAGACAGTCGCTTAAAATTGTAATAATATTTCACAATATTACTGCTTTTGCTGTATTTTTGACCAAATAAATTCAAATTTGGAGCACTTTTCTAAATTTTCAAAACCAGTTGTTTTTCCCAATGCAATAAAAAAAGTTGTTCAACTTTTAGAACATTGGTTGATTGACAGGTGAGTAGGCGGTCCTTCACGGTTGTCATGTACACTTCAGAATGGATTAGATTTATAATAGAAATGTAATGTGGTCACATGCAAACTACTACTGGCTGTACACTAGGTCAGCGTGTATAATAAGTAAATAAGTGTTGTAAAGAGGGACAGGGCAGTATGGAGTGAGTGCATCTCTGACCTGTTGGAGTCATGGGTGTGATAGAGAGGTGGAGTCTGAGAAAATCCAACGCCAGCTTCCCAGATGAACTCACAGCTGTCGATGGACTGGATATCCTGAACACACACATAACTTATGTCTAGAAATTAAACTCTATTTATTTATTTTTTCACATGTAGATGGACAGAAATTGCTTTCCTGCTTAGGGTTCTCAAACTGGTGTTCGCAAACCCCTGGAAAATTGTGAAAGATTATTAAAAGCTAAGAATTAATTATATAAGCAAGCAACAATTTATTAAAATAGTTAAAATGACAAACATTTAGTATTTTTTTAATCAAAGTTATTTAGGCAAATATGTTGTCAAACTATTGAAATATTAACTTAAACTCTCGTGGTACTTCAAGTACATACTGAACTTCAAAAAATATACATACTGAGAGAATCTTTACCCTAAATGCAGTGCAAGTTGCTTTGGATAAAAGCAAATCTTCCAAATGCATAAAATGTAAATGTAACATTTCTGCAAATTTCTTTGTGTTGTCTGTGCATACATCGGAGACTTCTGTGCCTGTATTTGAATGAGCAACCATTTTGTTGAATGGCGGTTTTGTCAATGTCAGACAAACCCAATTCTAGATGATGTTTTAAAACATTAACTATTGCTGGTCACTTCCATGTCATTCTGATGGTCTCTTTCTGTCTAAACAGGTATTTCTTGGCCAGAATATGTAATATGGATCTTATTTAATTAGTCAAAACCTCTGTCAGACTAGGAAGACTCGAGATAGAGAGAGGGTTACCGCACTGGTCCTGCTGTGGCTCTCAACAGTGAAGTCTGGACAGAAAAGCAGATCAGAAATAGCTGCGAGTAGAGACTCCGCCAATGGCCGTGTGCATTCGTCATCACCTTCATCCTACATCAACACACACACACACACCAATTAAATCTGTCATTTTACAAAGAAATGATGTTTTTAATCACAAAAACTGTAAATTCATGCATGGCTATTTTTTTTCAAGCAGTGCAAACTTCAAGACTTCAAGCCTGTCTGATGAGTGTTTGAGGAGCTATTGGCTTTCTGAAGAGCTTCATGCACACAATCACATCATCAATACACTCATTCTGCTCCCTTCATCACTTTAATCACAGGATATTTAATATGCCTTCATTCTTTGAGACAGACACAATCAGAGCAGTGTTTAGGCTGGTAACAGGAGACCGTAAAAATGCACCGCAGAACAAACTCTCTCATGAAAGTTCAAGCTATGTAGGCAAAGGTTTTCTGTGCATCTTCTTAAAACCTGCTTGCACAGCTCATGTTCGCCGGTGACGTTCTGGGAGTGTGTGCAAACCGCATGTTTTACTTTAGTGCATATTCAACCATTTGGAGAGGTAAAAACTTCATTAACCACTCCGAAAGCAATTCTGAAATTTCCCTCACCACAGACTTGCCCACTTTTGGCACGGTGGACCAGAAGAATCCACGCCAGTCTGGATCCTCGAAGATATATGGCAGAATCCGAGTCAACAGACGAGTGCAGCTCAGTACGGCCTGTCTGTCTCTCTCACACACACAGCCTGAGTCGGCGTTCAACACGAGCCTTTCTACTGCCTGCAAAAAACACACAAAAAAGTGAACAATGTTTTAAAGCTTAAGAAATGAATAGTACTTTAGACAAATCAGTTGATTTAATTACATTCCTTTGAACTTACTTAAGACTGCTCATTGGATTTTCTTTTAAAGATAACATCAAAACAACATAATTTTACTCTGGAATATTTGCAAGCAAAATAAATTCATTTTATATGCATAAAATGTCACTTCTAGATGAAAACGATTTTTTCATGCTGCAAAGGTTGATCAATGCATATTCATGTTTATCAACAAAATTCCCAAAAGTATGTGGAAGATGTGGGAAAGAGCCTGAATGCATTTTACAAATGCATTTGAGACTAATCTAACTCAGAGATAAAAAAAACTAAACAAAACAAAACATGAGAATCATGCATCATGTGTAAAACCTGGGTCAAAAAGGGTATCAAACTACATTTTTAAATATTTAAAAAACAAAAACAATAAATAAATAAATAAATGATGTGTGTTTTGAAAAATGTGGTTCCTCTACTAATAATATGCATTTTTTCAGAAATTTGTATGCATCTCATTTGAGTCAAAACAGACCTAAATGCATGTATGTTCACGCGAGAGTCATATAATTGGTCTATAAAACATTTTATTTTATATAGCAGTGGTTCCCTCTCATTGTGGCCACCATGTTGAGATCACAATCACTTTTCTGTCATTAACCTCTATTACAGAACACAAACTGTACCTTATAACAGAGGGTTGCCAGATTGGACGGAGACTCCTCTCTCACAGCACGGATCTCAGCAGCAGGAACCAGAGCAAAAATATCCTGCGCCGTCAAGTTGACGTCAGTCCAGAACTGGTCCCAGAACACATCCTCAGAGGCCTCTACAGGCTACAAAATCACACAAGGGTCCATTTTTATAAGTCAAAGTTAAAAAAAGCATAACTTTTCAGAATAAATGCATTGAGATGAGATAGGCCTAGTGACATCTTCGGTCTATAGACATCTTCCCCTGTATCTTCTTTCCATTATTATTTGTCCAAAATGTAAAAGATGATAATGATCCTAATGCTTTCTAACAAAATACAAAATATAATATTTTCCCTTTATTTTTACCATTCTTTGTTACAGGAAAGGGTGTTAACAGAATAATAATTAATTTAAATCCTTCATAAACACGACGTTTTTACTGAGAAAAAAACGAAAGCACGTCAGCTTCAACTTAAATGAGCATCACCCGTTAAACTCAATAAGAAACGAGAAAATGCCAAGTGAATATACGTAAAAGCGTGACCGCACACAGCTGTCATAGTACATAAAGTTTTTGATTTTCTCTAGTTTTTGTGCATATATCCGAATGCTTTGACATTAGCCTAAATGATGATTAAAAACCTAAAATTTCATATTAAAGGAAAGTTTAAATGTCCGAACGAGTGTATAAAGTTTAATATTATCAGCTATTCTAAGAAAAACACATCACGCGACAGTACTCCATCTGTTACACTTTAACAGCGCTTTGGAACATTTTTAACCCTATAAAAAAAGTCACATATGTCAAATAAATTGAACCTGACCTGTGTTTTGGTAGTAAGTTGTATCACCGCTTTTCTGAAGTGCAGTTTGGAGTCTGAATTACCCATCTCTCTCCGATCTGTCCACCGCGCACCTGTGGCGCAGGTGAACACGACGCCAAATTACCAACCCTACTACGACAAAGGTTTAGCTCATGAATATTAATTACGCTGCACTGACGTTGACGTTAACCTGCCTAGCGCATCCAATCGCGTAATGTATTAATATGTGAGATTCGTTGATTCGCCAGCAGCATTGGCGCCCATTTCAACCTTTAGCCAATCAGTTTGATCGATTGAGCAAGCTTCCCGTTACGTCATGAATATACATGAGGCAAGGCTTAGCCGTAGTAGGAATCGTTTGTTCGTGACCAGGATGCAAGTATGGTATTTTTCCGGGTGTGTAAAGTAAATATTTGCTCAAGGATTACTCTTTAAAAGTCCATTACCTTAAGAATACTGTGAATTAATACTTTGCTGTTACTTTAAAGGCGCGGCCAACATTGTGAAAGTAAAAGTATAATTTACTTTAAACAGAGTAAACTTTGTAAATAAAGCCACCAAGAATTGTGGTAGTCTTTACTTTTACAATTTACAGGCAATTTTGGAGTTTGTTTGTTTTTTTCAAGGAAATCCTACTCCAATTTTCTCAGTGCATGTGGTTTTCTGTAAAATACACATTGACAACTTGTGACAGTAAAGTGGAGGGTAAAGCAAAGACATGGTTACAAGATCGATTTATGATGTGTTTATTCAAACAAACAAACAAAAAATATTACATAGTGTAGCTTTAAATTTATTGTTTGAACTTGAAACAAATGCTTCAATATCAGTATGTAAGGTTGATAAAATACTTTTTTTGGTTGCCCCCTGTTGGACACTTTGTGCACTCCTTTCACAAAAATAACTTAACGGTGATTATATTTCAGTGACGTTTATTACACAGCTGGGCTTTCTGTTTTTCTCTTTTAGGACTGTAACTCTGAACACCATCGGAGAGAGCGCAGGTCTCTGGACTTCCATGCCAGTGCTTCCATATCCATGGGTCCCCTGATGTGGTCTGAAGAGAACACAGGTGATCATTACTTATTTTCATTTTTATTTTGATCTTCATTATTTGTAAATAAAGGTAAATATTTCATTGCATTATATTTCCTGTTCACAGATAAGTGGGTCCCAGAGCAAGTGAAGGTATCTGAGGCTTCTTGTCTGTGTGCTTCTCTGATGCTGTTACTTGTTCCTCTGATGAGTGTCCTGACCCTCTTTTAGTATTATTTTTTTTTCCCACTAAAAATGTGTAGTGTTTTAGATGCATATTGTCCTGTTCCATTTTAATGAATGTGGTTCTTATGCCACACTGGTTGTGGGTTTCTAATTATTTCATAGAATGTTGTGTGGCCATTGTTCATTGATTAAGCACCAAAAATAAATGATTTTTCCAAAATCTGGTAACTTATGTGAATTGCTATGTACTACATTAATCTTATTTTACTTAGAGGTTATGCGGCAGTAACAAAGATTTTAAGCATCATTTGAATAGATGATATCAAACTGATTTGTGTAATTGGATCTAACAGGATGTAAAATGACACAAACTAGAAGTTAGTTTTAGACAGGGAAAAAAGATGTTTCAACTAATGTTTAAAAATCAAAACAAAGAAAACTAATTTAGCTTTAACCATTTAGAGAATTGGAAAAAAAAATGAAGAAACAGTTGGAATGTTTCTGAATAGATTGCTCATTTTTCATTTTCTTAGTGCAGCACCATCCTTAAAAATGTGAGTATAATATTTTTACCGGTAGATCAACGCATATGATATGGATGTTATAACACATTAGGAATTACCCCAAAGGTAATTAATTTTGATGACTAAACAAAGTAGTTTCATAGTCTTTCTTTTATAACCAATTACTGCTTTTAGTATTAGTAAGAAAGAGATGTAATTCATTGCAGTCGTTTTGCTTGATTTCCTCAAAGTTGGAACTGTAATGTGTGTGAAAAGTGATACTTTTTTGAAGAATGTTTCTGCAGTGTTTGAATAGTTCTTTCTTATGAGGTAAGATGTGGTGAGGTTCAGTCATTCCTCAAATAACCGAAAAAGAAATTATATTGTTATTGCCATACTAATATTGAAAGGCTGGGTAGGCCAGAATTCATTTAGTGTCAGACATTTTTGACCAGATCATGTCCAAGCAGTCCACTGACAATCTTTGAATATTCCTGCAGCTGACTAAAGCCCTTGTAAAGTACCCTGAAATGCATGCTTAGAAGTATTGACTTTTTTTTTTTATAGAGATGGTGAAACGTCAGTATGTTCATGCCAAACCAGTCCTTTTATGCAGATGTACATTAATCTTAATGCTTACTATTATTGTATATAATATTTTGTATTACATATATTTATAGGTGATATGTAATTGTTGATGAGGGATGAAAATGCCTTATTTTCAGATGTGTATAATTATTACCTGACACCTTGTCCTGCTGGAAGTACACTGCCCTCCAAAAGTTTGGAAACACCCCTGGCAAAGTGTGGTTTTGGACGATATCAGCATAAATCCTTATCATTTTTTGGTGCAAATACATTAAAGTAACTTGACATTATCATTGAAGACCAGCAATAAAACATAATAATGGCAACACATGTCAAAGTCAGACATGCCCATATGCCAACTGTGATGCCTGGTTACTGGTTTAAACTTGGCCCAGGTTTTTAAAAGATTTTTGGGTCAGCACACCTTAATACTGTAGCTTCAACAATTGATTGCCAATTCAAAGTCAATGTTTGAATAAACTGACAGCTCGGATGCCCAGATTATGCAGAGCTGTAATAGCTGCTAATGGTGGATATTTTGATGAATTGAAAATGTAATTATTTTTTTATGTATGAACTGTTTATGTAATATCTATATATCTATATTATGTAACATAGAACATTATAGAGGAGTGAGAGAAACATGCTTGTGTTTTAAGTGTTGGAATCCTGGTTGAGAGATGATGTAACCTCCCAGAAGTTAATTTTACAATGTTTTTTTTATCAGGGTAACAGGGCTGACATGAAATCAGGGGACACCAATAAAATGATTTATATTTTATAGACAAATTGAATACTTATGCCAAAAAATTTACTTAATGAGAATGCATTTAGAAAAATATGCAAATGTGATTTTTATATCATTTTTCCTTCATTTTGCAAATGAAAAGTCCTGCTGAAAAAGAAAAATCATAGTGAGGGACAGGCCTTACCTTACCCTTATCAGTATAAATGCTATTTAAATTATTTAAAATAATATTTAATTGACTTTTTTGATGTAATATCAATGCAAGAATACATAGTATTACATTTAAAAATCACAAATTTATTTGTTGTTATATTAATTCTATGTTTGATTATTTCTTAGGGACGCAAAAGGCACCGATTTCGTGGAGTGACCCTTACATGTCATGTATAATTGTGACTAAATATTACACTGACACTTTTAAATGTGTACTAACAAGATGTTCTAAAATTAAATCGTTATGCTTGAATTTTGTTTAACAGGTGAAATAATCAGTGGTGCAGTCATCATTCCACATACAGGTACAATTATTCTTCAATTTATTGTCAACTTTATAATAAATTACTATCTGTCACTTTATTCCCGTTAAATCCCATGTTTTCCATTTACTAATGTAAAAATCGTTGCTTCAATCAAGCTTGTTGTTTTTCCATTCCACCGAAAATTTGGCAACCAACCCAACCATCCTTTCTTTTTATTACGGTCTGTTGGTTTCTCTTAGTTTATGTAGCCTCTGATGCCATTGATGCTAAACAAGAAATAGAGAAAAAGAGAATTTGTTTATGTGATTGTCTTCACTCTTTTCTCATAGAACCTTCAACTTCCAGCTCTGATCCATGCTATAATTATAACACTCTTGATGACTATTGGAGAGACATGCAGCAAATCCCATATCAGTACACTGGCTATGATGACAGCCTTGTTGAATGGAGTGTCCGGTATCGGCTGTATTTGAATGAAGTGCCCAGATGTCTGAGTGGTGTGTGAGTTATATGGGATGTGGTGGTGAAACTGGACTGTATCTCAACGCTTCCCATCCAACATTTGAGGATGGAGTGGTGACCCGTGAAGTTTTGGGAACATATGGGTACCACTGTGGCAATTACAGACCCACATCCATCCAAGTCAAAGCCTGTCCAGGACATTTTTACATCTATAAACTTGTCAAGCCAGATGTGTTGATCCCCAGACCAATACTGTGCAGGTGCAGCTCTAGGGTCCATTTACAAAAGATATTTTTGTACAGTAGATTACATAATTAAAGTTAGTATTACTCACAAATGCACCACTTACAAATATTATTCAATTAATTTAACAAAATACATAATTTATATTAGGGAAGCACTGATTCCACTTTTTCCACAATGAGTATTTTACACAATGATCTTACTGAGCTTAGCGCATTCCACACAGCCTGCTAGTTTCAGTTTGGCTTTAAATAAAGTCCTGTATGCTTGCCGTTAAAAATAAGACTTTATAGTGCATGCTCCTATAATTTTTTTGCTTGTTTTATATTTACGATTTAGTTTCAATCCAAGTGATGCGTATGCTAAGTGAGCCAACAGAAATCAAGATCATGCAAAAGAAGTGTGCGCACTCTTTTCGATCTCTTTCTCCTTACCGTCAAGTAACTTCAGTAACTCAGTGTGCTTTGCTTATCAGCTCGCACACATCAGGTATACAGGTGTCAAACTCAATGTTTACTTCATAGACTTCATAGACATCATTAATATCTAATAACTCCATTCTGCTCTCTGTTGTTGGTGTTTCTTTCTGGATACAGCACTGTTCACACGCTGTGTGGTATTTGAGCATTTTAAAGGGTTACTCCACCCCAAAATGAAAATTTTGTCATTAATCACTTACCCCATGTCGTTCCAAACCCGTAAAAGCTTCGTTCGTCTTCGGAACACAATTTAAGATATTTTGGATGAAAACTGGGAGGCTTGTGACTGTCCCATTGACTGCCAAGTAATTAACACTGTCAAGGCCCAGAAAAGTAAAAGTATGTTCTGTGTCAGCCGCACCACACGGATACATCTCCTATGTGTATTTACGCTTTGATTTGAATGAAAACAACGTATCCGTGTGGTGTGGCTGACACAGAACAGCGTACGCAGTTTGTGTCCAGCGGATACTCACCAAAATGGCACTACGCTGACGCGGAGGAGAGGAATTGTTGAATAATGTCATTACTTTTGTTTTCTTTGCATACAAAAAGTATTCTCGTAGCTTCCTAAAATTATGGTTGAATCACTGATGGCAGATGGACTATTTTGACAAGGTGTTTCATACTTTTCTGGACCTTGACAGTGTTATACTTGGCAGTCAATGGGACAGTGACAGGCCTCCCGGTTTCCATCCAAAATATCTTAAATTGTGTTCCGAATAAATTCCGAATAAACACTTAAAAAATATCTTAAATTGTATAGCTCATTTTATTATAAAATTATAGTTTTTGGTCCTATAATTAACACCTCTGTTTTTTCCGGATTACTGAGTATGAAAAGTAAGAAATTACTAGTCATCCAGTTTTTTATATCAACTACGCATTCTCTTAGTTTTGCAAATTGCTATGTTTCATCAGGCCGTGAAGAAAAATAGAGTGAAAGCTAACACCATATTTCCTGATGATATCTCCTGAGGGTAACATGTAAAGCATGAAAAGTAAAGGTCCTAGTACTGAGCCTTGATGTACTTCATGCTGCATTTGTGATTGGTATGAATGATACATCTTCATTCACTGCCACAAACTGATGGTGGTCAGATAAGTACGATTTGAACCATGCCAATGCACTTCCTTTAATGCCAACATAATTTTCTAGTCAATTCAAAAGAATGTTGTGGTCGATAGCATCAAACGTGGCACTAAGATCTAGTGGCACTAATAGAGAGATACAACCATGATCGGATAATAAGGGCAGGCCATTTGTAACTCTGATGAGAGCAGTCTCAGTACCATGATACTGTCTAAATCCTGACTGGAAATCCTCACAGATATCATTTTTGTCTAAGGAGGAACATAGTTGTGATAATACTACATCTTCTAGTATCTTTGACATAAAAGGGAGATTCGAGATCAGTCTGTAATTAACTAATTCTTTGGGGTCAAGTTGTGGTTTTTTGACGAGAAGCTTAATAACAGCCAGTGTGACGGTTTTTGGAACATATACTAATGACAATGACAAGTTAATAAATATTCAGAAGAGGATCTATGAGTTCTGGAAGCACCTCTATTAGTAGCTTAGATGGAATCAGATTTAACATACATGTTGTTGGTTCAGATGATTTGACAAGTTTATACAATTCTTAATTTCCTATAGAAGAGGATGTGTGGAATTGTTCCTCATGGGATCTATTGCGCACTATCTGATGCAATACCGTGGCTGACAGCTGCATGGTTACAATTTTATCTCTAATAGTTTCGATATTGGAAGTAAAGTACTTCATAAAGTCATTACTACTGTGCTGCTGGGTAATGTCTGTACCTGCTGATGTCATATTTTTTGATAATTTAGCCGCTGTATTGAATAAATACTTGGGGCTGTGTTTGTTTTCTTCTATAACAGATATAAAGTTATCAGGTCTAGCTGTTTTTAAGGCTTTTTTTGTAGAAGAGAGTACTTTCCCACCATGCAATATGAAATAGCCTACCTCTAGTTTTGTTTTCCTCCAGTTGCGCTCCATTTTCCGTGCTGCTCTCTATAGGGCGCGAGTGTGCTCATTATACCATGGTGTTGGACTGTTCTTCTTTATCTTCCTTAAGCGAAAAGGAGCAACCGTATCTAAAGTTCTGGAAAAGAGAGAGTTCATAGTTTCTGTTACACCATCAAGCTGTTCTGAGCTATTGAGCATTCTTTTCAGCGCCACCGTTGCACTTTCTATTATCCATTTTTATCTCTTATTTTTTTGCTTGCATATCTCCAACAACTGATTTTTTTTTTTTTTTTTTTTTGAGCAAGGGTGGGGCTGCGAGAAAATAATAAATAAAAAGAGTGGGGCTGCTGCGAGTGCAGGCAGCCTAGGGACAGCATCCATATTTCAACCCAGTGGCATGGCAACACCGGCCCTTGCAGCCAAAAAAAAACCAAACAAAACAAAAAAACAGACCGGCCACCCAGTTTGACTGCTGTCTGCTACGACCGAGCAGGAACAGCAGGACCAACTAGAAAACCAACTATGCATTGAAGTTCATTTTCACTTCATGGTATCAGTACACTCTCAGAAGATAGGTACAAAAGCTGTCACTAGGGCATTACCTTTTCCAAAGGTACACCTTAATTCCTTATTCCCCTAAAGGTGCATAAATATCTAAAATGTACCTAAATGGTACGTATTTGTACATTTTGAAAAGGGTTAGTGTTACACTGCAGTAATGGTGTTTGTAAAGTAAAAAAATCTAGTTACACAAATGTGTTTCCACTAGAGACTGTAAATTGTTTACATGTTAGTTTATTTATGTTATACATGTCATTTGTCAACTAACCAAGAGTTTTAAATGAGAAAACTTTTTGAAAGTTGATTTTATTCGTTTAGTTGTATGAAAACAACAGTATGACAAAAGCAATGAGTAATAGAAGAAAACACATGATCAAGCCCGCCCTCTGGTGGGCAGCTCCGGAACTGAAATAGTCCATCAACTCGACCTCACCGAAAGACAGTCACAGTGACATTTTATTTTTTTCTCCCCAAAGACAATAGAAAAAAAAAAAATAATTCACAAACCTTGCTACATGTACTGCATTAGGCTAACTGAGACTTGTTATAGCACTTGCATACCACTGCTCTTTTGTTGATTTTGATTGCTTCCATTGTCCTCATTTGTAAGTCACTTTGGATAAAAGCGTCTGCTAAATGACTAAATGTAAATGTAGTGTATAATACAGCTGCTGTGGGACTGACGGTAAATTTGACAATTTTCTCTTCTGACGGCCATTACTGTTTTTCTAGCGTTCTATTTTTTCCCACTTTTTGAAACTCATGAAAACACTATTGCGGCGAACTTATTTCGCTAGGCTATCTAAGCAAATGGGTTGCAAAAAGTATATTCATGTAGCCTCCCATTTACTGCTACAGAAGTTCACACAACTACGACGACATCCGCTTCTGTGAAAACCGTGAAAGGAATCACTGCATGGTGTACGGTTTCTGTGAAAGTTCTTGAGTGCAGTTCTGTCAGGAAATCAAGCCAGTCTTACATTTGTCTTTGTCATTCAAACTGGTAGAATCAAATATAGATAGAGGTGCTAGAAAATGCTCAGTTAAGATCTAGTGATGAGTGTTTTTTTACATAGTGAAAGAACTGTATAATCCATCTTACTATCCAAATATCCTCTTGGTTATAAAGATGCAACTGTATTTTTAAATGTACCAATTTTTGACATGTAATCAGTGAGTATGTATCATCACAGGAATGTTTTTTGTTCACACATTTATATCTAATTCACATTTATATATAATTCACACATTATATATCTAAACTGCAAAAGCAGTATGATTTCAAAATGCCTTATTTTCAGTATGTGAGCTAACTTGAGATAATTATTGTGAGCTGGTGTTTAGACTAACACAAACAGGCTAACATTTAAGCAAAAGGTTCATTATCTCATCATTAGGTCAGGTGAGTCATGGAAAGAAATTCATTGTGAACAAAGCAATTTACTGATTATGTAATATCAATCACCATTCACTTAAAAAAAAAAGAAAACTAAAAAATAGGGCACAATGTAGGCTACTGTATGAATTTGAAGGAATTTTCCATATTGGTTTTTTAATAATTGTTTCACATATTTTGAGTTTTGCACTTCATTGCATTGTGTATGGTTATGTGGGTGCATTAAAGGGTAAGGGACGAGTCATCAGTGTTCTTACAGAACTCGGATACCTACAAAATTTAAATAGAGCTGTAATTAATTGCATGTATTTATAAGTACAATGTAAATATCTTGTATCTGCACTATAGGTTAAAGGGATAAAAAAAATAAAAAATAAAATAAAAATCTGTCATTAAAGGAACACTCCTTTTTTTTTGAAAATAGGCTCATTTTCTAACTCCCCCAGAGTTAAACAGTTGAGTTTTACCATTTTTGAATCCATTCAGCCGATCTCCAGGTCTGATGGTAGCACTTTTAGCTTAGCTTAGCATAGATAATTGAATCAGATTAGACCATTAGCATCCCGCTCAAAAATGACCAAAGAGTTTCGATAATTTTCCTATTTAAAAACATTACTGACCAGTCCTACTTTAGTAACTATCATATTATCATACAAGCTTTTACTTATTTCTAATTTTGCAGAAATGATCACAAAATTACAGTAAGATCAAATGTTGCTATTCTAACAGCAACAAAAGCTACAGAGAAAGGATATTACATTTTTTTTTCTTCTCATGATCGTAAAGGTGACAGTAACATATTTTGGCAATATAAATGGTCATTGCTGCATTCTTAATTCAGTTTTACAAAAAAATGGTTGGCAGGCCAATCAAACAATGAGTCAAAAAGATGCTAAAAATATCAGTCGATATTTCTTTCAGCTCATTCTGAAAATGAATAAAATCAAGAAAGCCAAACAGGATACAATATTCACAGTGGTTCTGGTTACACTGTATATTCTGGAAAATGTAGTGGGTGAACAGTTGTTCAGTTTTATTTACTTATGTGCAGTTTTTCAGTTTAACACTAGAGGGTGCTATGACTTTTTGTATTTTTCTACCAACTAGGTTTGTGTTAAATATCATGTTGTGGTATATCCCAAACAATACCAGTTTGGGATATTTGCTGGAGTTAGTGCAGTCTCATTACATTAGCTGCTACTGTAGAGCTACAATAGATTTGAGATTCTCAAATATTTACTGGAAAGTTGAAGTTTCAGAACAGAACTGTGATCCATTTTTTAACCCATCAGTTAAGCTCCATTATAGTACAAGAATGAATTTCAGTTTGTTCAGCGTTTCTACATTACTACACGAAGACAAAACAATGCTGCCCACTTGTGTTCAGTTTTGTCTTTGTCTTTCTCATTTCCTATCTTCATGTAACCATGCAAATACAGTGCCCTCCACTAATATTGGCACCCTTGGTAAATATGAGCAAATGCGGCTTTGAAAATAAATCTGCATTGTTTATCCATTTGATCTTTCACTCAAAAAATTCACAAAATTCTAACCTATCATTGAAGTAAAACAATTGAAAGTGGGGAGAAAATTTTATGATGAAATAAATGTTTTTCTCCAATGAATGTTGGCCACAATTATTGGCACCCCTAGAAATTCTTATGAGTAAAATATCTCAAGTATATTCCCATTCATATTTACTTTTTTTTAGCACACCAGGGTGACTAGGAGCATGAGATTGTCCAGCCATGACTTCTGTTCCACAGAAATATAAATAAGAGGAACATAAAGCCCAAATTCCCTTAATCGTCCATCACAAGGAGTAAAACCTAAGAATATAGTTCTGATGTGCAGAGCAAGATTGTTGAGCTTCACAAAATAGAAAGTGGCTGTAAGAAAAGAGTTAAAGCATTGAAAATCCTCATTTTCACCATCAGGGGAATAATTAAGAGGTTCCTATCAACTAAAGATGTTATGAATCTGCCTGGAAGAGGACATGTGTCTATATCGTCCTAATGCATGCTGAGAAGGAGAGTTTGAGCGGCTAAAGACTCTCCAAGGACCACAGCTGGAAAACTGCAGAGATTAGTTGAGTCTCGGGGTCAGAAACCTAAGAAAAAAATTATCAAACAGCCCCTACATCACCACATGATGTTCCAGAGAGCTTCAAGAAAAATTCTCCTAGCTCATCCAAAAACAATCTCCAGCATATTCAGTTATCAGACACGACTGGAACTTCAAATGACACTGGCTTCTATGGTCAGATGAAACTGGAAAAAGAGCTTTTTGGCAGCAAACCCACCAGATGAGTTTAGTACAAACAGGGATAAAAAGTACCCCATGTCCATGGTTAAATACACTGCTGGATCTTTAATGTTGTGGGCCTATATTTCTGCTGGAGGTCCTGGACATCTTGTTTAGATGCATAGAATCATGAATTCTATCAAATACCAACAGATAAAAAATCAAAACCTGACTGCCTCTGTTAGAAATCTTATAATGGGCCGTGTTTGGATCTTCCACCAAGACAACGATCCAAAACAAACATCAAAATCAACACAAAAATGGGTCACTGAGCACAAAATGAATTTTTTACCATAGCTGTCCCAGTCCTCTGACTTGAACCCTGTAGAAAATGAGTGAGGTGAACTAAAGAGAAGAAGCAGTGAATCTGAAGGATCTGGAGCGATTCTGGATGAAGAAAATGGTCTCTGATCTCTTGTCAGGTGATCTCCAAACTCTTCAGGCATTATAGGAGAAAACTCAGAGCTGTTACCCTGTGAAAAATTACGTTGCAATAATTGGGTGCCAATAATTGTGGCCAACATGAACTAGAAAAAGCATTTATTTCACAATGAGATTTTCACCCCACTTTCAATTGTTTTACTTCAATGATAGGTTGGAATTTTGTGAATTTTTTGAATAAAAGATAAAAAGGATAAACAATGCAGATTTATTTTCACAGCCGCCTTTGCTCATATTTACCAAGGGTGCCAATATTAGTGGAGGGCACTGTATATGTAAATGAAAAATACATGAATTTAGATCATTTTATTGATTTCATGTGTTGTTACTACCGCAGTGGAATCATCTGTAGACAGTGTTTTTTTTTAATGAAGTTTAAGTTAAAGTGTAGAAATTATTATCTTAAAAAAACACTTCAGTACACAACTTATTATTCACTTTAAATATTAAAAAAATTTGTCATTGTAAGATAAAACAACAATAAATTAAAAGTGTGACTGGGGTTTAAACCAGAAAGAGTAAAGAAGCATTTGTTACGACTTGCCCCAGTCACGGCTATAAGGTTTTGTCAGAAAGTTACAGAAACACAACCTCTGTTTAGCTGGTATTATTATTATCCAACAGACTGGACAATGTTGGAAAACATCACAGTTGGCATTTCCACGGCACACACGTTTTCCCATAGAGAGTCACAGGCGGCTGCAGACAGCAGCATGCTTCAGTGTATTTAGATTTATAAACCCTGAGTGTGTGTGACACTGATGAATGCAACTGTGTAGAAGGGAAAACACTTAATGCAAAGTCTCTGAATGTGCCTCTTCTTCTAAAAATTCTACATGAATGCACTAAATAATGGGTGTTTTCTTCTAGTAGTAAAAA
The DNA here is from genome assembly GCA_021397915.2 of Tor tambroides. Classification (NCBI taxonomy): domain Eukaryota; kingdom Metazoa; phylum Chordata; class Actinopteri; order Cypriniformes; family Cyprinidae; genus Tor; species Tor tambroides. Next base: position 26,174 of record JAFVLL020043024.1, read on the forward strand.
GTGTGAGGCTACAATTTACTTCACATATAGAGTATATAATATCTCTCTCTGAATGTTCTAGGTTTGTTCTTTCAAAAGTCTGTGTGGAACAGAAAGACAGGGAATGAGAACAAATAAACAGCGTTGCTGTCATTCAGGCACCTGCTTTCTGTTGTCTTTCCATCCGCTTTAATATCCTATATCCTTGTTTCTGGAGGGAAACATGATTATTTTATGTGGAAAGCAAATTGCTGCGTCTCTCTTTGACATTTTTCCATCACCTCACAAGGCCAATGGGGCAAAACTGAAATGTGGGCCAAATCAGCCACTGTACATGTTCAGGTACGATGCACCAATTACGTGTGTGTGTGAGTGAGAGAGAGAGAGAGAGAGAGAGAGAGAGCTTTTGGCATTACAATAAGCTAAAGCTCAGCTCAGCACAGATCTGGGAATTCAAATCAAAATTAAATTAAATATATTACAAAAGTATTGTAGGGGAGACTGGGGAGCACTATATTACATTCTGTTTAAACGTCTGTAACTTTATTTTATATGCCATGTGTTTCAAACTTTGATTTAATAATCTTATATTTATTTGTTTTAAATTGAAGTTTCTAAGTTTCAAATCTGTGAATAAATTACGGATAATCAAATTTACTTAATCTAAATAATAATAATTATTATTATCTGCACTGTAAAACAAATCCAAAGTTGTAAATAAAACAAAGATTTCTGTTGATGTGTTACAAGTAAATACTATTTCAGTTTTTCTACTTAAAACTTTAACATTTAATGTGTGCAGCTGCCATTTCTTTTTAACTGTTTGTGAAATTTACTAGCAATTTCTACCTGAAAATTGTTCCCATTACATTTTTTTTTCTCAGTGTGCCATTCCATTTTAATCTGAATTCAAAATTCAAAGCATAGAGGAAAATATTTCATTCAAAATGTTTAATTTCACAGGTCAACATAACTAGTAAAACTGAGCTTTTTATATTGCTCATTCACTTTTAGCAATAAAAGACGTTTAATGCATGCTTTTCTTTTTCTTTTTTTCTGAAAGAGTCAGCTGGCTGGTAAAATACACTCTACTTAATCTGACACCTTCTAATTAACTTTTACCACAGGATTTTACAGACCTCATTCCAGTTAGAAAGCTTCTGGTTTACTATTAAATGAAGATAAAATCCCAGAAGTGAGTAATTAATTTGAAGTTGTCACTCAGTGGGAAGTTCATGGTAATGAACTACCAATCAAAAGTCTGAACAAATAAAATTTACAGTCATTTCGAAGGATTTCATAGGTATTAAAAACCTCTTGTAACAAGTCATTTAATACAAGAAAAGTGTTACATGTTTGTTTTGCCTCTTTGGTTCATAGATTTTTACAATAATAAACACAGTTTAATAAGATTTGAGAGCATATGATGCCAGAATCCATTAAAATTCCTGATACACGAGCCCTGCAAGTGTGTGGTGTCTGTAAATGCGATGTATATTGACACATAATGTCTTGCTAACAGTGATTGTGTTGTTTAGTTTCCCTGTTAACCATTAGAACAACTATAAAAACCTAATTACAGCAGAATTCCTGAAAGACTCTAAAAATCTCTAAAAGGCTCTAAAAATCTTGATGCCATCATTTGTGTTTTTTTATACCTCTGATAAACCACAAAGCACAAATAAGAACTGTTTATGTCATTAATATCGTAACAGATATATAATGTGAGTACAAGAAGTGACTGCATGAATTATCTCAAATATTATCCCTTTGAAAACATACAGACTCAGTCAAAAGTTTGGACACCCCTGATTGAATGCGTTTCTCATAATCCTACAGACCTTTTGGCATAAAGGCTTATGCTTAAATCCTTGAAATTAGTATAGCAGACAAATATAATTTAAGAGCAGACACTGAAGCAGTCATGTGTCCAGGTAGAATACAGAAACTCCTTCGAAACTGTTTAAAAAGCATCCCAGAATGCACCTAATGAAGAGAAGGATGTCGAGGATGATGACTTTGAAGGAGCTTAAATACAACAAAGCTTGGATTTAACTAGACTTTAATGTTATTCTACAATGTGCAAAATAATATAAAAATTAGTGATCTGTCCAAACTTTTGATTCTTTGTTGATATTTCCAAGAAATTCTGCTTTGTGTATTAGGTATTAAATTTCAGCATTCTGATGATTACAAACAGATTATCAATTGATTAAAAAAAATTATGTGGTTCCTTGCACAATACAATGTTATGACCTCAAAACACTTCTTCCTTAGTGTATGAATTGTATACTAATGTACTTTTATATTTGAATAACCAGCTTAGTATGTACAGTATGGCTTTTATGACATAGTAAGCTTGCTCTGTAGCTCACCTGGTAAAGCACTGCATTGTAGGTATAGTACATTATTTTCAAATACAACAGAGCATTATAGCGCCACTCACGGGACATTTCATTTCCGAACTTGCAGCATACATACAATAGCCAATGTACTGAAATAAAATGGTGCCAGATTCCCATTCATTTGTTTCGGATCAGGGTTACTACCGTTAAAACTAAAATTAAAACTAAAAACATTACCAAATAAATAAATAAAAATAAAAGAAACAATATTACATAAGAAAAGATTCCAATCATCAACTTATTTTATTTGAGCTAGTTGCCAAGACATGATTTCATTTTCTTTTAAGTTAACCTGAAATACTAAAACTGAAACTAAAATTTTTATGAAAAGACATAAAAATTACAAAAACACACAACATAGTGAATAAAACTTCAAGTGAAATTAATGAAAATGAAAATATTAAAATTAAAAAGACACATATTAATAAAACTAAAACAGTATGTATCAGTGACACTACAGTAACACTGTTTTGGATAAAATTGAAGTTATTCAAATTAAAAAGTGTTAAGAAATGTGCAAGAGGAAACATAATATAATTTTGTTGATTTTTCACCAGACACAAATATTTCGAGCCTTGGTTGGAGTCCTTTCATTTTCACAGGAGCAACACCTAAAACCTAAGAGAGTTTAATAAAGTGCCTTGCTATTGCTTTTTCCTTCTTCAGTAAATGCAAATCTAATTCATAAAGACTCCCATTGTAAGACTAAAATACCTTACTTGACTGAGTTTTATTGATATTTTATGGGTTCACTGCTAACAAATAAAAACAAGTGACTGTCTCTCTACATAGCTGATCAAGACAAACACGTGCAAAAACAAACACATTTCAAAGCACTATGCTGTGTGTGTGTGTGTGTGTGTGTGTGTAGCAGAACGGTCGTGCTGTGGTGGGTTTGGAGCATCTGTGCAGGCATCAGTGTGTGCTGCAGAATGAGGCTAATTAAAGGTTCCATGTGGCCGATCAGTGTTTTAATGTCCCTCCCCACCAAACATCCGTCTCAGGTAATGGGGTGTGGCTATACAGCAGCTTCACACCAAACACACACACACTTATACGACACACTGTCACCCCCCCCCCCCCCCCAAAGGTTTTAACACTTCCTTCAGGACTGTATGCCTGACTGCAGAAGCGCAATTCCTGCATCAAACGTCACAAGTGCATTGTGGGATAGCTGTGTCATCACTGGTACCTAACTGATGGTGCAACAGGAGCTGAGGCAGTTTTCTGATGACAGCGTGTGATGTATAGAAGCCCCGTTTTAACAGTCTGACCTTTTTAAGGAAAGACAAAGAAGAATAACCATCAATGAAATATGAATCATTCGCTATAAGTTATTGCGGGCTTGTATAAATCATTTGCATTAGAAATCGTTTGTTATAAACCGGCGTGAACATCTTCTGTGCTCTACATGAGGATCGAGGAGGAATTCTTAAAGGTTGTCCTGATAGATGAGGGACATGGAGATCCATCTGTTCACATTCAGTAATGTTTAATAAATATTTAAATATGTTCTGAACAGGGATATTAAAGTCAACTAAAACTGTAACTAAAAAAAAAGTAATAATAAAACTTTTTCATTTTTGTTTAGTTTCACTTGAAGTACTAAAATAACTAAATTGAAATTGTGTAAAACTAATAAATAAAATTAATAAAAACTATACTGACTGATGGAGAAAAAAGTAACAAAAATGACAAAAACACACAACAAAATCAATTAAAATATGTAACTAAAATTAGACAAAAAAAAATCTAGTTCAAAATATTAACAAAAACTATAATTGTATATCAATAATATGAAAATAACACTGGTTATCAATGTATATGACAATATTTACAGTTATAGTTTCAACTTTCAAATATTAAAATTCTGACATTATTTAAGAACACTCATGTTGCTTTTATTGTCTATAAACCTGTATGCTTTGCATAGACACCATAGCTGGTTAGCCCCTGCTGGCAGATGTGCTAACTACATCATTCTGAGGCAAAAAAGCATCTTTCTCCATTGATAAGCATTAAAATGTCTGACAAAACTCTGATAAGCCGTTTGTGTATTTCCTGGAGTCGCATCTTCCATTAAGATGAATAGGAACGCAAAAGCGAATAGATGTCTGCATGTGTTGCAGACCTCCTTGATAAGCACAATGCTATATTCCTCAGTGTTTTACTGCTCTGGTATAAAATCACATATGACAGGTGAATTCTGACAGTACAGCAAACCTTGCCTGGGTCGTTAGTGCTAATATCACATTTCTTTGCCAATCCCTCATCGTTTTTGTGCTTCATTGACTATTTCTCTTCAAAAGATATTAAGTATTCAAACCTCATTTGCGTCCTTATTTTTCAATTTGCTGCCGCAGTAGTTTAATTTATTCCATATAATTTCTTTTTTCCGAGAGGGACATTAATCATTGCCTGTTCCTTTTAGTGCCTGTGGGATTCTTCTTCCTTCTGTTTTTAATCAATAACACGAGGGCCCCTCCTTCGCTGAGTAAGATAAAACAGTTAGCTAAAGGATATCTGCTCTCTTACTGGAGCTGCTGCAGATCTTACCTGCTCATGTCATACATACTGTACGTCTTTCTACAAATACAGCTTAAAATCCCAAACATCAAAACTGGAGTTCTGTGGCTTTTAGTCCATGTCTGTCAGCTTTGCTTTACTGTATGCATGCATGCAAATTGACTAAATTAACTTTTAGAAGATTTATGCAGGTAAGTAGCTAACAGCCAATCATGGTTCATGGCTATGAAAAACTAAAGAGTTTCGACTACTTTTTTCACAATTATGCTAGAAATGATACCATGGGTAACACTTTACAATAAGCTTCCATTTGTTAACATTCGTTAACTGCATTAGTTAACATAAACTAACAATGAAAATTTCTTCTGAATCATTGATTTATCTTAGTTAATGCTGATTTCAACATTTACTAATACATTATTAAAATCTATTGTATGTATTAATGTTATTTAATGGACCTGAGTTAACATGGACTAACAATGAACAGTTGTATTTTTATTAACTAACATTAACAAAGATTAATAAATACTGTAACAAATGTATTGCTCATTGTTAGTTAATGTTAGTTAAAGCATTAAATATACAAATGGGACCTTATTGTAAAGTGTCACTGATGTAAAGGCTTTAAAAATGTGATTATTATAAATACACTGATATTGACTACACTGAGATATCCTCAAATGATTCATAAAATGTGCACATTGCTAAATTCATTTATTATCTTAAGACTTGAACAAACCTGATCAAGAACACAGTTCCCTTGAAGGCAGTCTGTTCATCTGTTCATTAAGATAATATGTTAATTTATGGGAAGCGCTATTAAGATGTTCTCCAAAAAGAGTGTCGGTCAGCATTTTTCCAAACTTGGCCTCCTTAATTACATCATTCTTCTGCTGTCATTAAGGATATTAAAAATTCATTAACGGGACAAGTACTGCTGAGCTGCAACAAATCAGACGAGAAGTCCCTTGATGTTCTTCTAAAGGCCATAACTGTCATTAAGTCCACCGTCACGCCAACCAAGTTTTATAAGTCTTATACTTTAAGTCTACAACAAAATTATTTACATAACATGTCATTTAATTGCAGATAATATTTGCTAAGAAAAAGCCCTCCAATGAAGTTCATTAAGAAACATTACCATGCTACCATGTTCTTTTTTCCAACCCATTCCTGTAGTATTCGTTTTAGATGACAGTATGGTCGCAATACGGCTGTTCTTGGATAATTTTACCAAATATGTGTCAGAGAAGCTTTAGAAGCTAAAAGAAATTCTGTCGCCTCGTGTTTGTTGGTGGAAAAGCTCCTCTTATGCGCTCGTGCCTAATATCTGACTGTATTTAACATTTACACCCCATTTTGTCGGTCATGGCCCAATGATTTTGCACAACAATTTCATTGGAGCTGAGGGCTGGTGCGCAGTCTTGTGGCTGTGTACACAGCTCAGTGGGTGTATACTGTAGAGTTTTATTGATATTGCTCTAAGATAGCTTTGCTCTGGGCCTCCCTGTTTGCCCCGCCATCGAGGAGTCAGCGCCGTAGGTGACCCGACAGATCAATTTATCTGAGCGAGAGCAGCAATCCGTGAGAGGCATCTTTACCGAAAAATGAATTAAACAAACAGACGAGTTTCTGTGACCGTCTGGAGTCAAATACAGTTGATCTTAGAAGTACATTTCATGTACTGTACAAAAATGTACCAATTGTTTATTAAAGCACTGAAATAAACCAATAAGCCATTAAACGTATTGCTTTTATAAAATGGCATTAACAGCAATATGACAAATGACACCAATAAAGGCTGAAGAGCATTTCCAAGACAGAAACACTCAGAACTGCAATTGACCAAAGACGACCAAAGATTGAAAAATGTACTAAAAACACATGCAACAAGTCATAAAAATGAAAACGCCATTACATCTGCTCAACACTGCTAGTAAAACAAAAAATGCCATAATTTATATGAAACATTTATTTCATACTAAGTATGTTTCAAATCCATATTTACTGGCATATCACTTAAGACTTACTGATATATAATTATAATTAAGCTTTATCTGGAGTATTTCTTTATTGCACAATTCTTAATATTATTCCTAAAATGTGTTCTAAAGGGGACCTATTATGCAAAAATCACTTTTATAAGCTGTTTGAACACAGTTGTGTGGCTGCAGTGTGTGAAAACAACCAGACTATAATGTTAAAAATCCACCAACTCATTTTTTAATAAAACCAATAAATCATAAACAGTCTCTCCAAACGAGCTGTTTCAGATTCTCCCTCTGTGCGGGAAAATGTCCTGCCCATTTGTGACGCTCTCTGCCCTATTAGCATAAACACAGCCCTGAGTGAGAAGCTGCGGTCCGCCATTACTGGAGATATATACAATATCAGCGCCAAAGAGGCTTTACAAGTGTTGTGTTTTGGGATGCACTAATGAACATAGGAGTCGCCATAATCTCCCCTCATCTGAGCCGAGGACACTGTGGTTAAATTTAATTTTTGAAGGAAATATCCCGGAAAAAATCAGTAACTTCCCCAATATGTTTAGGAATTAATACCAACGCTTCGTGCACGATCGTCAGCTCCAGACAAAGTAAGTATCATGCGTTTGTTTTCCAAATTGCCTTTCTGAAAGAGCTTCTTGGCACTCTGTAAGGCTAATTGCTAAAGCTATCATTGTCTCTTGTGTGTTTTCACTGGTGCTGCCTTTAAGTGCTACCAGAATGATCGTGAATAGGAATGTGGTAGTTAAAAGTTGTGTATGAAAGCAATGTGAGTCGATCGCTTGAAGTTGTCGAGCTCATAATCAGAAGTGGGATTTATAAAGTCTGTGATAACATGAGACCAGCTATGTTGTTATTTTTATCCCGCCGTGCTCCCCGTCTGTGTAATTCATAAACGCAAATTTATTATGCACAGTATAATCAGATGACTTGACTTTGAAACCGAATGGTTTTCTGTAAAGATAACAGGCTTGTTCTAATAGGGGAATGTTTATTTGCAAAGGCTAGCACTGCTAATGCGGAGCTGGAGCTCTTGAAGCTCCGCCCTCTTCTCCGGGAGCAACAGCTCACTCGCATTTAAAGTAACTTCACATATAAACATTTAAACACATTTAAACTAAAACTTCACATATACGCTCTGGGGACATCAGAGACTTATTTTACATCTTGTAAAAAGGGGCATAATAGGTCCCCTTTAATATGACCGTTAATAAGGATTGTATGATCTCTGTATAATATCAGTCTTTAACTGCAAGATATTTCAAGTGTGCCTGAAGTATACTAGCAATAGTTCCACTTTAGCACAATCAGCTGGACTTCAGCACTGCTTCCGCACAATTAAAATGCAAAAGTATAAAATCAATTTAGCAGACTTTAAGTATACCAGTTTAGTATACCAAAAGTACAATTGCAGGGTATTTTTTATTAAGCACATAAATATGTAAATATATTTGTAGAATACTTAGAATATTTACTTAAAATAAATGTATTTTAAATACATTTTAGTTTTTTTTTTCTTTTTCTTCAAAAGGGACCTTACTCAGTTCTGTTATTATGTTCTTGTGCACCATCAAAACTGTTTAGTGGCCAATTGGGCTAAAAAAAAGTTTGGCATTTCCAACGAGCAACATCCTATATAACAGAAATGAGTCCATTTGGTTTGGTAAAACTCTCTTTTATAGACAATTTGCAACTTCATCTTCATTCTGTAAATTCTTCACTGCTTGAATTTTAAATCACCGATGAAAAATTGGACAAGCTATAACAATCATGTTATGTCAAGGCAATGATTCGAAGCACATTCATGGAGTCCCTTAACCTCTTTGGGGGTCTGTGACTCCCTCTAATACCCCTCATTTTGAACACTGCATTGCAGTAATCATATTTCCAAAACTGCTAAACTTTAACAAACAGCCATATCACTAATCTTTTGGTGCTAATCTTCTTTCTTTGAAACTAAAAGCATCTCATGCACCCCCCCGCCCCAAATCGATGCACTGACATTAAGGCGCGTCTTCAACGGAACGCAAGATAATGGTGAGTTAAAACATCTACAACCCCACGCATGCAGCCACGGGATGCTGGCGGACAACGGTATAAACGTAGGGTAAACGCGGGGGTAATAACGCTAATGAGATCTTAGCGGGGGTGATTTCATTCAGATGTGAATTAGAGCCAAAAACCGGACTCACGCTGGGATTGCACTTAGGCCAATCTCTGTCACTTACACTCACTTACTGTTAATGTGGCCCCCTCCAGGAAGCACACGATTAACTAGCCCAAACTCCAGGACTTATTTCTGGATTATTATTATTACCGCTATCCCGAAACAGCGAGAGTGCGTGTTGGTTAATGGTTATCTCAATGGGCCTGTGTGATCCCTATAGCTTTATTTCTGTTGACAGACAGAAAAGTTTCACTCAAATAAGAGGACATTAAAGTGCGAACGAGTCGCAGCGGGAGCCGTGCGGTTATTGGGGTTCGAACGGAAAAGTTAGTTTTGGTGCGTTCGCGGGGTGTGTTTACTTGAAATGGTTTTACAGATCAGCAGTTTAGACACGATTACTATGATGTAAACAACAACATCAGGGAGCCGATCGATTGCCGAATCAGGTGATATTTCAGATGTGAGCGGCGTGGTACCGTCAAATATACTTACAATACAGCAAGACAATGAGTGCCTTATTGCTTTTATGAAATGATTAAAAAAATGTCTATTAAACATTATTTTTTGTGTCATTTTTTTTGAAGAATTAGATGAAATTGCAGTGACATCACACAACAGGAAACCAGATGTGGCATCTAAAAGTAAAAAACAAACAAACAAAAAAAAACACATCTCTGGAAATGTATCTCAGTAACTATAGTCATTATATTATATTACAGTTATTAAACTTTTTTGTTTTTGATTATATTACTCACTACCATCGATCAATCAAATTATTAAAATAAATAAACAATT